>PVHY01002266.1:0-131290 GCA_004024945.1 Uropsilus gracilis | reverse complement strand
AAATAGGAGGCCCCGGGCGAGGCGCCGCTACCCCAGGTGGAGCCCGCGGGCCACCGCCCCTTCCCTCGGCGACATGGGGGACCCGGCGCACCACAAGAAGCCGCAGCTGCAGTATGCGGTGAGTGTCCCAGGGCAGGTAGGGGCGACAGGGGGTGCCCGGCCAAGGGCCTCCAGGGCACAGCGCCGGTCTCCCCAGGGGTCCTCGGTGTGTGTGTGTGTGGGGGTGGACATGTGCGTTACCCCGAATGTCACCTGCCGGGAACCCCCAGCCCCAGGACCCCTTCCATGGCTCGGTGGCTTCTGCAGCCTGCGTGGGGGGCCGGACCCCGCCACTAGGGTCCTTGCTAGGGCTGAGAGATGGGGTGCCTGGGGCGGGGAGGCTGGAGCCCTTTGGCTTCAGTCTTGCTACTCTTGGAAAAACCGAAACAGCTGGAGGGAGGGAGGCTCAGCCGGTGCCTGAGCCGGCGGCGGCGAGTGCACGCGCTGGCATATCTGCTCCTGGCGGCTCCTGGGTCCTGGCTGGCACCCTTGAGGCTGCTTTCCGGAAAGGAGGTGCGTGGCCCCTCGAGTTTGTAGCGGGGCAGAATGTCGCTCGTTGCCTGCCTCATACACGGAGGAACCGGGGCTTCTGTCCGTGGCCTCACACTTGGCTCCCACAGGCAGCCCACCAGTATTTGCTGAGGACCTACTGTGTGCCAGGCGCCGCACTGCCCGCCGAGCCTGGCCAGACAACGCAAACTCCTGGGCTTTGCCTCATCTAAGGAAGGAATGTAGACTTCAAGGTTACCGACCAGTCGACCCAGTCCGGCTTCTGGATGGAGCTTATTTTTGAGAGAGAGGAGGGAGACAGAGGTGCCTGAGATGCGAATCTACCTTTGATGCTTCTGATGGCAAACCCCACTGAGGGCGGGACTGGCGCCCTGTCAGCTAAGCCAGGCTTTGGACTTTGGTTTTCCAAATTGCAAGAGGGGATTTGAGACAGGCGGCAGTAGCCTGTCAGAAGCTAGTTGGCTGAGTCTAGTTGTCTGAGTTTCCCTTGGTAGGAATGAGACGGAATTCCGTGAGACGGAATGCCAGTTTTTAAAATGGAGCGAAGCAGGCAGAGAATCAAGAGTCCTCGATATCCATAATGAGACAGAGACAGTCACCGTCCAGAGTTCCGGCTCTGGCGCGCACTCTCCGCGTGGGGAAGGAGCTCTGCGACCCCAGCGGGACCCAGAGCAGCCCCAGATGCTGAACTCTCAGCTCTCAGCCGGGACTGTCAGCTCTCAGCCCTCCTGCTGCCGCCAAGCAGCCCTTGAGCTCCCAGCACTCCCAGCAGCACTTCACTTTGCTCGGCAGGGAAAAGGAGGGCCAGAATTAGAAAATCCTTAAGGTCTTTTCCCGAGGAACGTTCTAGGAACCTATGACGTCTGTCTCAGGCGCTGCCAGTGCTACTTGCCTTGAAATGCCAAAGAGACACTTGTGAGTTTCTAATGCTTGTTCATTTCTTTGGAGACACTAGGCTCCACGCTTTCCCTTTTCAAGTGGTATTAAGAAGTAACCCTGGTTTCAGCGGAGGTTTCTTTGCAGGGAAGGATCTAGAGAATATGCTCATTCTGCCTGCTCCCTGGGCACCTCGCCCCCTTCCTTACCAGATTTTGAGCTGCGTGCTGGTACCCTTTGATCTCTAATCTGAGGTTTCCTTATGTTGTCCAAAAGGTGGGGGAGGAAAGATGAGAACTGGCCTCTTAACTGAAAAAAACACTCCTTCCAAGGAGTAATTATCACCTCAATTATGCAAATGCATCCAACACATCACAGAACAATTGAAAAATTATTTTCACTTAGCTGTCTTGTTCTCCTTCTGAAAGCATAAACTCCGAGGAGTCAGTTCCTTGTGCTGTGAAGATCCACTGGCAGATTAACCCTTTCATCTCACAGAACACCTTGTATGTGTTTTCTGACCTGTGGCTATTAAAAAGCAAGATTCTGGAGGGACTTTGTTCAGTTTCAAGGAAGTCACCCTGGTCCTCTGAAGTACCCTCTGCTTACTGCGGTGTGTGAAAGCAGCAGCGGCCAACACTGTGTCAATCACAAGTCCAAGGAATGTTCTTTATGAAGTGTGACCCGTTGCTTTTCATGTCAGCATAGCCCACTTTGACTTAATATCTATTCGAAGGCTGCACTCTTTGTTCCTCTACTTCCCCTTTATGAGTTTAGATCATCCCAAGAGCTGATTTTGCCTTTAAGCACAAATATTGCATTTACTTTGTGGTTTTATTCCCCCCCCCCATGTTGCCCTAGAGTCTTGGGACCTTTCGCTGTTTTTTTCTTCCTGGAAGCGAATTACCTTCTGTGTGACCTTAGAGCTGGTTACTCCTCTGGGGTATAATCCAGGGGTCAAGTATTTTGTGTTCTTCCTTCAGTGCTTTCTTTCATGTGTTCAAGGTGAGACTACGTATAAAAATACCAGTGACTCACATTTGATTCATTCATCAGACCTTCCTGAGTGCCTAGTGCCTATTGTGCCGTTTGGTCAATTTTACAAAGAGATGATTAAATATTGGAAATGTTTACAGTTGCCGTGAACTTCATCACTGTTCTCTTTAAATGGGCATCATGGTTACGAGGAGAGAAATGCAAACACTTGAGCAGATAAGAACATCCTGCGTTTATATAATCGGTCACCCTTTTTGCAAGTATAGCACATGTCTGTGTGTTCTGTGATCATCGCAAACATGTGTTAGCAGCCAATATTCTCCTTTTAACCTCTCCTCCCTTGGTCTCCCCGCTTTCAGTTTATGCTGACTCTGGCCTTCCAGTGTGTGTCGTCCTTGACACCCCTTGGTGGCTGGACCAGCTATGCCTTTGGAAAAGCCTACGCCGGGCCCAGGTCGGAGGAGCGGGTGGGGAGAAGCCAGAGTACCTCCTAGCATTTAGCCCAGGAAGAGATGAGACGTGACCGCTGCTGGGGTGGTCGCTGGGCTAGAGGAGAGCAGTTGACATCTTTGAGAAACGCTTGAGACACCCGGCTGGTGCCATGTGGTCAGCCTGCAGGTACGGGGGAGTGCGGGTTGAGGATGGCGTGCCAAATGGCCATCTTCTGCAGTACGTCTGGAGAAGCGGTGGATCTGCTGGTCCGCCCTCATTGTGCTGTCCGAGACCATGTCGAGTGTTTGGACACAGTCTGTCCATTTCGGCCTCGAATCCAAGGGGTGAATTTCCATTTCGTGGCTGAAGACATCTGACTTTGGAGGGCGGAGCTGGTGACCGAGCTGAGTGTTATCCGGGAGCCCAGACCCCTCGGACCCAGTGACACAGTTGAGGTAGATAATCCGCATTCTCGCTCCCCACTCCGTCACCGTCCTGTACCAGCTGTCCGACAGTCTACCTTCAGTGGCTGAGCGTGCCTGCCATAGTGTTGAATGAAATCACCTAGTTGCTCTCTCACGGACTGCAGTAGATAGAACGCAGGCTTTAAAATGTCCATCAAGTTCATGTCATGGCTGTGTGTCTTTGGGTCTTTCTCAGGGCTGCTGGGGGGGAGTCACGAGCTATCCTGGTTTCAGCGAGCACGGCTTTCTTGCTTTTACTCAGTTCCATCAGCTCACTGGCTTGGGCTACAGGGAACGTGACCCTGCCTTCCCCAATAGTCCCCATATGTTTCCTTCAGTAAGTGCAGCTAGAATGTCACAAGCGCTGATGCCAGGCCCCAAGCATATCACCTACATGTGATGTCATGGGGACCAAAGCGACTTAGCACAGGGCTCCTTCGGACAGTGCCCACCCGAGCCTGGTGCCAGAGGTGCTTTCGAGCAGCTTGCGGAGCCTGTAACCCCAGGCAGCAATCTGAAGGCACGTGTGTGTCACCTCCCTGCCTATGGGAGGGAAGCAGTGAGCTTTCATGACACCGCAGCCAGGTAAGTCTTCGAGGTGGTGGTGCATGTTCTGTTCACGGAGGCACAGGCAGAAAGCAGGGGACTGAGGCTCTGATTTGGGGCAGCTCCCCCGGAGCACAGCTACCGAGGCCATCCCTCGCGCCTGGACAGTCAGCTTCTGCAAGCCTCCACGGCTGACTTTGCTTCCCGTTTGCTCCAGTGGTCTCACCCTTCACCACAGCCTCTGTGCCCTTCGCCACAGCCTGGTCATCAAATGCGGACTCTTCCCCCTTCTACTTAACCCTTCTCGAAGGAACACCCCAGAAGAACGGAGCTGCTTACCCTGACAGGGAGCCTGTCCTGCCCCAAATGGTTAAGGTCTTACCATAGAAGTTTCTAGATTGCGCTCTGTGAACACTGGGCGTACAAGGGCTCTGAGGCCAGAGGATCTCACTTCACCATTGAATGGTGACTGCAGCATAGTCTTGGTGGACTCCCCCAGACAGCCAGGACCAGGGCGCGGTTGCAGGGTCGAGCTGATAAGACCGAGTCATCATCCATCAGTTCTGCCAGCTTCGACCTCTTAGGAAACTCAGCAGAGCTGACCCGTAGCCTGCCTGGGGTTCGCGTCTGCACGTGCATCTTTCTGTTCCTCTGATGCTTGTTTGTCTCCACGCAAAAGCCCACAATGTGCAAGTTACAAATAAGTGGGGGATGACTGAACCCCCTTAACTAGCACCTCCACTAATTGCGGGTGCCTCCCCCACCCCCAGCGTATATCTTTCTGCTCCAGTTTGAATGTGGCCTCTGGCTGAGGAAGCCACATCTCCTAGCCTGCAATACGCTTCCTCGGCACCGGTGTTCACTGAGAAACAGTCTGCTCGTGATGGCTGCTGCTCCAGCCATAGGGAAACAAACGGCTTGTGCTTCACTCTGACGGGCTGTCAGCTCGCCTGTCCACCCCCTTGCCCCACACTGTCAAAGCCTTGGCTCAAGTGCACGAGTCTCCCCTTGGAGGTGGTTGTTTTCCAGTCAGAAAATCCGCCCTGGGCTTCTTCCTTACTTGCCCCTCCCCTGGACCCCTCGTGGCCTCTCTGGCCTCAGCAAAGGGCCATTCAGTGAGTTGCCCGAGCCCAAATACCCGGGGGGGGGGGGGCAGGAAACCTCCCTTTCCTGCATCCTTCGCGTCGTGTCCCCACGCAGCCCCACTGGCTCTATTTGACAGCACTTTCCAGATCCACCCTCTTCTCCCCTCCCCATGACTGTCACCATCACCGGAACCCAAATCTTCAGACCCCATCACCCCCGCCCGGTGCAGCCAGGGGCCTCCGCTGCGGTCGGTCGCCTGCTCGGTGAGATAAATCGTTCAGAAGGAAAACGCAGTCCTGGCACTGCAGTGTCTCGAGTCTCCAGTGAGCTGGCATCGCTCCTAGAATAATGTCTTTGTCCACGGCCTCCTGCACGGTTCTCCCCACCTCCCGCCCCCCTCCCGCAGCTCTCCACTGCCTGGCCACATCTGTCCCTTCTCTTCCTCAAATGCGACCGAGGTCTGTGTCCTTCCTGCCACTTCGGCCGGTGATGTCCCCTGTGTGGTGGGTTGTCTGCGGCTGCATGGCAGGAGATCGGGGCACGCCACCCCGCCTGCCTTTTCCCGAGAGCAGCTGAGCCTCCCCAACCCGGCCAGCTGCGGCCGCACTCCCGTTGTCGCTGCCGTCTGCAGGACTGGTCTGCCGCGCCCTGCTGGTGTGTCAGTTCATTCAGGGTCGGAGACCCAGTCACTCCTGCCCACCAGAGCCCGCTGCCCAGAGGGGATTCGGAAGAGGGGAAGGCACCCAGTGAGGAATCGGTGAGGTGATGCGTCCCGCTGCCTGACTTTCCACCTCGGATACGCTGTGGCGTTCCAACCGTCACTCATCCTCGGTTGGTGGCTGCCAGACATACTGACTCCAGGGTGCCATCCAGTTCTTATTAAGTGAGACTTGCCGAGGACTGGTTCAGAGTCAATATTTTGAAAAAGCCCCGGAGGTGATTCTGAGATCAGCCATGTTTGGAAACCAGCGACTGACGTGACGAGCCTCTCAGCCTGGCACAATCCCCCACAACGCCCAGGACGTTGTGGCAGAATGGCCCCAAGCACGTAAGCTGGCCCTTCACTTCGGGGGCCTGGGGCCACGCGGTGCACGTGTTCAGAGTGGCTTTTGTCTTGCGACCTGCCGCTGGTCTCCAGAGAACTGGCCCCAGACGCTGGGAGCACAGGCGTGCGACCTCGGCAAGGCATGGCCCGGCAATGTGGCCGTCAGCGTCCATTCTAAGTGCACCTAGCCCAGCGTCTAGGGCGCTTCCCTGGGCATGCTGGGCAGCATCCAAAGCGTGCTTGGTGGCCCGTCCTTGGGCTCGGTAGGTAGAGAGTTGAGATGCTGCTCAAAAGAGCAAAGGCAGCGGGACCCAGCACAAAGCCACCTGACCCACACGGCGGCAGTGTCGCGAAGGGAGATCCTTGGAGTTGACATCTTTCTGTGCACGCCCAGGCTTCCTGCCCCTGCCCGCCATTTTGCACGGCGCTCTGATGCATGTGTGTGCCGCCCAGCTGTTTTCGGGGTGGAGGGGCCCAAGGACGAGCTGCCCTCTCCCGAGAGGCGCCATGCAATGACCAGCGTGCTTCCCATTATGCAGAGGTGACTCTGGAAGGGGTGGCCTGGGCCTCCAGAAAGCCCAGTGCCTGGGGCGCTTTGCTCTTCATGCCCCAGCTCTGATGCTCCTGTGACGTTGGGTCTGATTTTGCAAACATGTCTTGTCTCTTCTCTTGCCTGAGACTTGAGATGCCTTCTTGGTCTATGAGTGTCCATGAGTCCCGTCCAGGACTCGACCTCTAGTCTGAGTCAGTCAGAATATCCGTTGGTTGAATCTGCCCATCCGAGGTGTCGAATGAGACATTTCAGCCTCCGGACGAGGGCATGGAGGAGTCTCTGAAAGCCTCTTGGCATGGGCGTGGGGGCTGTGACAGTCTGTGAGGAGGTGGGGCCCATCTCTGGTCAGCAGCCTGTCACCGAGGAGGTACTATGGGCCAGCTAATGCCAGGAAAAATGCACTGGTAATGTAGCAGGGGGGAGGGGCGGGAGAGGGGGTTGCTGGGGGGCTAGGAGGGACGACACAGAGCAGCTCCAGCTCTTCTCTCAGGCCATCCACATTATAGATCTCCCAAGCAGCCCAGGGTAGCGGGCCTGTGGAGGGCCATGCAGCCAGCCATTGACTAGGACTCCGGGCCTGTCCTAATCTTGGCCGCGTACTAGTGCTTGTTTTTCCATGGGGTGAATCCTGTTGTGTTATCATCTCATGGAAGTTTCGGGCGTTCAATGTTCAGCATGGATGTGTTTATTTACTACATTCAGTGACTGCCAGAAGTCCAAATCTAGCTGAATGGCTTTTCATGTACCTGCTCAGATTTTCTGGTCCCAAGCTTATTTTCGTAAGCTCCCTTTTTCTTTGCAATTTATTTTATTCTTCAATACATTCAGAATTTTTCAGACTTTCACGACTGATCGGATGATAAGGTATCCAAAATAAGTGTGTACCTTATCTTTTCAAAGACCTGCTGGGGTGTAGCCAAGTATGGGCTGGGGGTCCAGACCGCAGCAGGAGGGTGCTGGGTAAAAGGCTGTCTTTTGTACTCAAGGCACTTGAGGTGTGTTTATTAAAAGGCTTTTGGAAGCCAAGGCCTTATACCTCTTTCTTACATAAAAACATTGAAGAGCGTTCCAATGAAACCACATCTCTGGTTCACTACTTAGATGTACGCATGGGCTACAGCTTGATGTCAGTAAGTCACACACAAATTATAGCTCTCATCCGCTAAGAAGGGGAAGATCAGTATTCCTAAGGCTTCTTTGAGTTCCAGTTCCCTTGGAAGATGCCATTCACTTGAAGTGAAAACCAGTCAGAATTTTCTCCCCTTCTCCTCAGCTATTTGACACATCCTTAGAACTCTTCTAACTTAGAAACATTTTATAGTAAAATTTCAGCGTTTGGAGTGTCAGCTAAATTAGACTTCTGAGATGAAGTTTTAAGAAGACTTTGGAGTTGTGGTTTTGGGGCAAAGTTGCCATGGAAACAGTAGAAGACGTTCGGATGAATTAAAAAATATTTTTTGAATGACCGTTTTCTGCAGCTGACTGGAATATCTGGTAGAGAAATGTGTGAGTCAGTCCAAGTTCAACAACCAGGCTAGAAAAAGCCTCTTGCAGGCGTGTGGAGCCTTTGCACTCTGCATCTCCGGAGCCCCCCTTGCCTGGTGGGTGTGCCCCACATGGGCAGAACTCCGTGCACATTGCTTGGAACTCCTCTCAGGGATGCCATTTTGGTTTGACCTACAGTGTGAGATGAACCCAGCAAGAGAATGGAATATTGAATATGCTGGGAGAATGGAAACATGGTCTACAGTAATATTTGTGTAAGTTTTTACGCACATGACTTTGAACAGTTCCATTGTGATGTCGCTGTTGGTGACCTGAGCAAGAGATCCAAGTACACTTAACTGTGATCTCAGGAGGTGAGGCGCCGGAGCTCAAAACTTGCAGACAAGGGCCTTGGCATCCGGACCCCAATGGGAAGCCGATGGCAGACTCGAGGTTTAGCTGAAGGAGTGCACCGTCACTCATGTGTCCACAAGTTTGAGGTCACCACCAGTGGGGTGCGGACATGGAGCAATTGGCAGCGGGGGAAGCTGCTGTCATGTGGGCATAGGGGGGCTCTGTGCCACCAGAGCCCGGTGACTACCAGCCTTGGCAGGGAGGGGGCACGATGCAGAGCTGCAGGGGCAGCTGGGAGGTACGTACCCTGACCGCTTGGTCTCCCCACACTGCCATCTCCCTCCTGCACCAAACCAGCCATTGCCCTGCAAAGCACCGCACTCGGTCTCACAGGAATCAGCACAGCACAGAAGGGATCACATTTTTGTTTTGTTTTGGCAGAGAGGGGTGAGTTGGCAAACAGAAATAGCATTACATTCAGTCTAGTTTGGGGTTTGCTTCCAGTATGGAAAACCCTGAATTCCTGAGTACAGCTCACCCTTGAACACTAGAGTTCCAACTCTGCCAGCCGCTTACAAAAGGATTGTTTTCTGTCTTCTGGGTCTAGAACCCGGGTCTGTGTCCAGTTCTACCAACCTTGTCTTCCGGTTGAGTCCACAGATGTGGGACCTGCCAGGACAGCCCCAAACATCAGTAGATTTTGGTATCTGTGGGGATCCTGAAGCCAGCCCCCTTGGACACCAAGGCACTCTGTAGCTAAGTTTGGGGGGAGTCCGAATTATACACGGGCTTTCAGCTGTCTGCGGCGGGTGGGAGCGGTCAGTGCGCTTGCCCACCGCATGGTCAGCTGTATGGCGGGGACCCCAAGTTGTTCAGAATGTCTCTTTCCTTCCCGACATGGATTATTTTAATCACCGCATCAAAGCTAGTGGTGTTTATGCCATCTATTGGGAAATGCTGGCTTTGAGAACCGCGCATGACATGCAGTGATATATTTTGCACACCGATTGTGATTAATTTAATATTGAGATGCTCCCTACTTAGTCCAGAGTCATTTTGATCTAGATTTATTTATATAAATTTAATTGTGCTTTTTGTTTGGCGGATGGGTAAAGAGTGACCCTTCACTTCAACAGTTACTGGCCAACAGGGATGGGTCAACCTGTCCTGTGATTAAGAGTCACTCTCCCTTGTCCCTGTTGGTTGAGGAGTGGTTGTGTCTAAGGACTACAGTTTACCCATGATGCTCTTGGGTTAACTTCATGGAAAGAAAACTCCCATTTTGACCTAGGTTGAACAAAGTGGCTCTCAGTCCAAAGGCAGTTTCTTCTTGAGACCTCTGTGCATCTAGTCTCCATCTTGCTTGTCATTGCTTCTGAAAGGACCATCTTCACCATGAAGCTGGAAAGTCTGAGGGGCCAAGGCCGGAACTAGTAGTGACCATGTCTAGATTCTGAATCCTTGACACATGTAGCGTGTGCTCGATGGTGTGTGCCTGTCAGTAAAACTCATCAGTGATTTAAAGCCATTCGAAGTATTTAGGTTCACTTACAGTCCTTCTACTAATCGCCAGTGTTTGTTGAATGCTTTCCATGAATCCTGGATATTCTGCATGTATTATCTCATTTAGCCCTTAAAGGAACTCAGGGAAGTGGGTCCAATTATTCCCATTTAAAAGATGAGGAAATCAAAGCACCAAGTTTAGGTCTGTTTCAGAGTGACACAGCTAGCTAGTCAGTAGTGAATCGAGACTCAAATTCTTATCTGTTTGACATCCAAGTCTGAATACCTAAACCACTGCACAATGGCCATTAAAATGGCCTTGGCTTGAGATAATTCTTTTGAGATGGCACCTTAAAAATATTTTCATTTTGTAATAAGTGCAGACTCACAGGAAGGTGCAAAAATGGTATTGTGATCCTGTGTGCCCTCTGCTCAACTCCTCTCATGACAGCATCTTACAAACAACTGTAGTACAATCACAAAACGAAGGACTTGACATTGGTTCGATACTATGAACTTGATTGCAAACTTGTCCACACGTCACCAGCTTTTTCCATGAATTCCTTCATGTGTGTTCATGCATATTTGCAAGTGCAAATGTGAGAGCAAGAGAGAGCGAGCATAAAATGACACTTTTTTATATATTACTTCCTCTGTCTTCCCCCATCGATGTTTTTGCTGATCATTTACACCCGAAACATAACAGGAGAAAGTCAGGTGAGTTGGTAACAAGGCCAGCAAAGAGTTTGGTGTTCTTGTTGTCAGTCACATTGATCCAATCGCAAAGATACCCTGTTTGGTATTTTAAGCAGACTATTGTAATTTTGTAAATCCAGCGCTTGTGTTTTCTCTAGCAAAGTGCTTTTGATTGAAACACCACTGAGTGTTTAGCTCCTGCATGAATGTTCCATGTTCCCTCTTTGCTTGGCTGTTCTAATGGAACATCCATTTCAGGAATGACGACCATGTGGTTGAACTTGCAGCAGCCTGGAAAAGGTACATGAGAGCTGGCACTCTGCCCTCTCAAAGTGTTTACGAACAAGGATAGACACAAGTCCTGCATGTATCTGCGGTAGCCACCATCTCGTTGTGCTCGGTGTAGACAGGGGTTATGTAAACCCTGGCATCCATGGTACACATGCATTTTTATTCATTCATTTCAGAGGAAGTGGCAGTTCATAAGTCCTCTCTTGGGGAAAAGTTTGAACCTTATCAAGATTTGCTGGTTCAAAAAAAAAAACCTTCATGGCTGTTTTTATTAAGGATGACTGCAGAGGGAAACCTTATCATCGGAACCCAGCTACGAAGACTTCCTGCATTTATTTGGTTCCCACTACTAAAAAAAAAAAAGGTGTAAAAAGTGCTTATGCCCTCTGATTCTGTATACAGAGGGACACTCTTACTGGCTGCTCCAGTTTTTGTCCAATTTTGCTCTGTGATCGCCTTAATCTTTAGGAGAAGGGGAGAATGTTTCTTAAAACCAGACAGTCTGAGACCAACCTATTGCTTTCAGTCAGGTAGGCAGGTGATGTCATCACCGCCAATTAGGAACCTTCTGTCCTGTATAGAGAGTCTGAGGAGACTCTAACTTAAAGCATCGTGGGGTCTTCTTTGAGATGCCTGCTTTGGGTACCACTTTTGGGGGCTACACTTCATAAGGAATGGAATATAGGACTCCCGACACGCAAACGTGTATGCGCACCGACACCTCAGACTGCGCTCTATTTTATAACTGGGCAGTCTAAAGCGTAGTGTTGTGTTTGTATCAGCTGTCGCCACACGACTGCGGCGTAACCAGCAGCTTTGGGATTCCATGGTGCGCAACGACCATTGTGTATTCTCGCGAATCTGCAGTCCACTGAGACCGGCTCCCCCGGGCAGAGCTCAGCTGTCCGGCCTGAAGTCAAGCCGCCAACCTCACAGGATGTGGCTCTGTGCTTGGTTATGCCCCACCAGTGCTTATGCTGGGGCCCAGGCCCGAGGGGCAGCTTCTCCCTAGGCAGCATAGCGGTGGCGGGGGCACAAGGCGACCAGAAGAGCCGGGGAAGGACTCGTGACTCACAGTGGGCCTCTAACATAGTCTCATGGGCACCCTCTTGCTGCCGGTCAAGGACGTGGCATGTCCAGATTTCATGTCAGCGGGGAAGAAAACGCACCTCCATGATGGGGCACAGTGAGGGTGCAGGGAGGGGAGAAGATGCGTAGCCAATCATTCCTTCTGCCCAACTCCTGAGTATGCGGCCTTTTAAAGAAGGTACAACGTCCATCACATTGTTTTCCTGTTTGGGCAGGGAGCCTTCTCAGATGTCAGTATCCATTTCATTATGACTCAGTTAACACGGTGCTGGCTCGTCCCACTGAAGTCAGTCCCCAATAAATCCACACTAATTGAATATAGACAGACTTCATAAGGGAATATTCTAGAAATAGACCGAATGCTATTAATATTTTTTGAAAATGATGACAGTCTTCCTTGAGCTTAGCAACTCTGGGCTCCTCAAGTTATCAAACAGAAAACACTCATAATCACCTGTCAGGGGATGTTTTAAATTGGCTTAAATTTACTAGTGTCATTTTCAAAAGGTCTATAAATTTAGTTCCTGGTTGAAAACCCAGAAGAAATTACAGATGAGGCCACTTACAATTGGAAGCGAAATCCATCCATCCTTTAGTCCAAACAGATCAGGGCCAACGTTTGCAAATTGGCTAATTAGTTGGATGGATTTGGACATGTAAATGAGAAGCGAAATTATTGCTCATTTAAATAATTCACACTGAAGTTTAAGACCTTTTCCCTGTCTCCCCTGCTCTGCAAGGCTTGTCCCCTGAAGCGGCCCTGCCTTATTGTTGAGATCAGGGGTCCGCAGACCGTGACCACCGGCCGGCCCCCCTGCACGCTCCCTTCGCAGCTGGCAAGCTCAGAACAAGCGTTGCGTGTCTCCAAGGGGCGGGGTAGGGGCGCATTTTTCAAAAGACGGTTTAATGATGTGAACGTGCCGTGCCGTGCCATGCCAATTCAGAGCCCCTAAATTAAGTTTCATTGGAAGCAGCCACGCCCACATTCACATATTGACCGCACTTGCTTCCCTGTCTGCCCGGCCTGGACTGTTCGCTCTCCCTTAGCCTGAGCCGAGACAGCGGCGGCCCAGCCTGAGGCGCCTGTCAGGGGACACAGACTCTGTAGCTCGGCCCACTGATCCCTGAAAATGAACACGTGAGGAAAGGAGCGCCCGCTGTCCGTGTGGAGGGGCGGCTGGCCATGCTGAGACCAGGGCAGAGGCTCAGTGGGCGGCCACTGCCTCGGTGTGTGGCGAACTCGCAAGTGGCGGCTAAGGCACAGTCGGGCCTCAGGCCTCGGTGGGGGATGGGCAAAGCACGCGCCTCTTGAGGGGAAGCTGCCAGCCCAGGCTGTAGAGCTGTGGAAGCCGTTAGCAAAGCAGTGAAACTGGGAAGAATAAAGGAGCAGCTTTGCTCCAGAGTTTGGGGAGACGGGTTCTACAGAAACATTCCTCCTCTCGGCTTCCTCCTCCCGGCTTCCTCGAATGGCGAGCGACGTGCATCTTCCCACGGCTGTTAGCGCCTGACCCGTCTGCCTGCCTCCTTCTCCCGAGACCCCCTGGACATTTCCGGTTAAAGGTGGTGTCCTCTTCACGGCCCGTGAGCGTCACTCCCGGGGGTCCCGTTCTCGGCGACTCGGGTGCGGCCTGCCGAGGGGTCCGCACGCCCGCAGCGCTGTTTCCCCTGCTTGGCGCCGGACAGCCGCGCCTCGGCCTCGTCACAGCTCCCTCGGAGGAAGGCCCTGGAGGGCCACCCCTACCTGCACCGCCGCCCTCTTCCCGCGCTCAGCCGAGCCAGGGCGCCCACTGTGCCTGGTCCTGCCCGTGCATGCCTTGCCGAGGGGCGATGCCCACCGTCTTCTGCTTGACCAAGTTCCCTTTGCCTGGTGCCCCGCATTCCTGGGACCCTTTGCGTGGGGACGTCTTTGCAGCCTTGTGACCCTTTGCGTGGAGACCCGCGAGCTCCTTCCCTGCAGGTCTAGTCTCTCCGCGGCGGCTTCCTGAGCAGAGGCACCTTGGTGTCTTCTAAGCCAGCTTGGGAGGCTCCCCAAGCCCAGCCCCCCCACCCCCCTAGTGCACAGGCTCTGGTCTGAGAACAGCTTCTGGTTGTGCTCTGCGGGGGTGGAGGGGTGGGGGTGGGGGGCTCCCAAGCCGCAGAGTCAGGAAACTGCCCCGAAGTGGCCACCAAGTGACCCCAGAGGAGGCAATTCCAGGGAACTAGAAGCAGCGGCAGGCTTGGGGACCCGGGCCACACTGCACGGGCTCCTGCGTTGGCCAGGCTGGCCCGAATCTCGCAGCTATTATGGTCGCACTTGGACAGCGCAAATACACCATGAAACCCGATTTGTCCGCCTTCACAGTAGCGCAGGGTGGGGAGCCTGGTAGAAAGGACTGGGTTTCATCTGCGGTAGCTGGGCCCATGGTGCTCTCAGCGGGGAAAGGTAGGGCACGCTCTCCTCCCACGATCCTTGGCGTGGGCTGCCTGGCAGAGGCGCCCTCCTCCTGAGCGCGGCAGGAACGTTCTCCGCGGGCCGTCAAGGGGCCAGGGCCATTTGGGAGGAGCTTTGTGTCACTGCTCTCATTGCTCAGTCGAGGTCTCCGTTCATAAGGTCTCTGGAGGTCTGAGAAGGCTGTGTGCAGGCTGCCCTCTGGGTCGCTCCGTTTGCTTCTTTGAGCCCATGGTCCTGACTCCGGTGACCAAACTTCTCCAGGATTTTGTCTGCAAAGAAAATAAAGAACCCACGCCAGCAGTGGCTTTCACTTAGTAGAGTTTGGTTTGGGGAAGGCGAGGGGTGCTGGAAGCGTGTGAAATCCCGACTTTCGACTTTGATGTGGAAATTATTGCCTCATGAGAAAAAGCTGTCCCCTGGGTGACTGTCACAAGCTTTCAAGTCGTGTTCTGCAGTGGGGAAACATGGCTGCGGAACAGCTTTCTAGGGGTGGCCTTGCAGCCTTATTTTGTGACTTAAAAATGTTGACTATCACACACACCGAAAGTATGCTGTGGAAGTAAGGCTTTGTCAAAGGAAAGGTACGTTTTGGTCTATATTGTGTACCTGTGTGTGAAGACAGAATGTAGAGGAGAAAGGAGATTGCCTGGGCTAGGGCCGGGGAAGAGGGTGGCTGCCGGTGGCCCCCGACTGCTCCCAGGGGCCCAGGCAGGTTCTGAGACTGGATGGTGGTGGTGGTCGCACTGCTGTGCAGTTACAGGTGGACATTATGGTCCAGCAAACCGCATCTCGGTCCAGTTGGCCTAAACAGTGTGCGTCAGTAGGAGACTCGCAAAGTATTTATTGGCATATAAGAGGTGAAATCAATCTTAGGCAACCAAACCTGAAATACTATAGTAATAGCCCTTTTCCTTTCCAGATCGCTCTCCTAGAAAAATCTAAGTATAAGGCTTGAGACAGAAAGCGCGACTGTGTACTGCTTTTTCAGGACCCCCAGCAACTGCCCACATGCCGAGTTGCAGTTAGAACAGAACATACCACTGACCAAGACACCGGGCTTTTAAGAAATTCACTGGTTTAAGAGTGAAAGCAGAAAGCAAAGGGACATCTGAGTAGCCATCAGGAATTTCTATATCATTTGATGAAAATGTTCTGATACTGGATTATAATAAGTTATGATTACACCATTTGGCGAATTTATTACAAGTCTTTGACTTGTCCACTTAAAATGGGTAGACTTTAAGATGCATAAGTTATTATATATTATTATATATAATAATATATATTATATATAATAGACTTTATGATGCATAAGTTATATATTATATATATTATATATAATATATATATATATATATATATATATATATATATATATATATAATGAACAGCACAGCAACAGGGCCATAGTCTTATCCCTCATATCTCATTTGGGACATTTTGGCCTTGCCAGTGGGACACTGAAGTTTGCTTGGGGCTTTTGCAATTGTTCCCTAGTTTAAAGAGGTTCTATTAAAAACAGTTCATTTTTTCTTACCCTCTGGTTAATTTTCTAGCACAGTGGTAATATCACATTCCAACTTTAACTTCTGTTCTTTCCTCCTTATTTTTCCCTTCTAACTTCTATTTATCATTCCTTTGCCTTCGTAGTCAAGGTCATTCAGACCCTGTGGGGCCATTCATCGGGGTTTTGAGTTTCATAGCAGTTGGAGCGCCTGTCTTGTGATAGCTGGAGATGTGTTCATTAACTCACGGGGCCGCGCACTAGTGGTCTGCCATGGACACACACAGTCAGGTGCGGGCCCCTTTCCCCTAAACCCGAGGCATAACGTGATCTGCTTAAACGCCTCTGTTGATATGTAAACCTCACGGTCACCCTTTTAAAGTATACAATCCAGCGGGTTTTAATGATTGCAAGGTTGGGCAACCATCACCGGTAGCTAATTTTAGACCTGCTTGCCCCTCCCCCAAGGACACGCGTGCCCATTAGCAGTTGGATGCCGCTCACCTGCGCCACTCGCAGCCTCTGCCTAGCTCTCAAGCAGCCTGTTCTGGACACTTCAGTAAATGAAGTCATCCTGTCCCCTTGCCATTAACCCGCTGGATGCAAGAGTTGTCCATGCATCGGACATATGAGCGCTTCCTTTTCTTTAGTCCCACGTGCTGTTTCATTATGCGGAGTCACGTTTCGCTTATCCACTCGTAGGCGGATGAACACTTGGGTTTCCATTTTTGTTGTTATCACGAATAGCACTGCTGTGGACACGCATGTGTGGTGTGTGAGTCTCAAGGCGGCGGGTTTCCACTGCTGCAGGGGAGGGCGGGGCTTCCGGGGCATGGTTCTGGGGGGGTCAGGACCCAGCAGGGGGTCCTGACTGGCTCATTCTGGCAGCTGTCGTGTGTTTCCTCCATGGAGGAGCTGCCCAACCGCTTCCAAAGTGGTGGCAGCATCTTATCTCCCCCCGCCAGTGTCCGTGGGCCCGGCTCTGCACAGCCTCCCTCACCAGCACTTGTTCTGATCTGTTCTTTCAGTCTCCTCCATCCCGGTGGGTGTGACTTGCACTCTCTCTCCGCTCTGTGTTAGTTTTTCAGTTTTAGACAGAGGCATATTAGAAGGTGAAGTTTGCTTTATTTACTTTCTGAACATTCCCGCGGTGTCCATTGCGGGAAGCAGAGCTCAGTAGACGTCCCCCTCCTCCTCTGCGTGCCTAGGATGTGGTGTCCCCCGAGTCTGCAGGCCTGGCACTGAGTTCTTCTAGGAGAACCCCCTCAGGTCTCCACCCTGGTGCTGGAAGTTCAGACCCTGAAAAGACCTGGGGCCACATGCTTGGCACCAGTGGCCCTCGATCACGGGCTGCAGCTTCGAGACCTCCTCTTCCCTTGCCCCAGGGGCTGGGGAACCAGGTGGCGCAGCCATGACGCTTGTCAGGTGTCTGTTTTGCCTAAAGAAGTGCTGTTCAAGCCAAGATACATGGGCCAAAGAGGCACTAGGCTGGCCCGGAGCCGGAGAAAGCAGTCCAGACAGAGGACTGGCTTGTGCAGGGACCCTGAGGAGTGAGGAGGCAGCACAAGTTCATGAAGGAAGCGGCAGCAGGCTGCGAGATGAGGGGGGTGGCACCGGAGGCCTCTGGAGGTAGGCTGGAGTGGGCCGGGAGAGTCACGGCCTCTTGGCAGCGGCCATGGAGGGCTTTCTAGAGGAACCTCGAGGCTAGAGAAGCTGTAGTGATGTTTCAAACAATGTGAGGCCTGGGGCTTGTGGGCCTCAGTTTCTCCATTCATAAAGAAGATGCGGTGAAACTGTTCCAGTCTCTCAGACGCCTAGGAAGGGGCTCTTTCAGTGTCAGGATCTGTTCCCCGGATAGATGTCTGACCCTGCCGAGAGAGCTCGTGGCTGGCTGCTGTGGGGTGCTACCACTTGCAGATCTGCTCCTGTCTGTTCCTAGCTCCTGCTTCCACCCCCATGGGCAGCATTTGCTGCCTCTCTCAGCTGACCACTGCCAGAGTGTGCCCCTCCATCCCGACTGGGCATGAGCACCCAGGATGGGAAAGCTCTCACTGTGCCTCTGCATAGGTCCCGGCCTATTGGGTGAGGTGTCACTCGTAGGCCAATCAGCTATGGCAAAGGGATGGAGGGAGTATTATCCTTAAGGCGCCCCAATGCCTGCTAAGCACAACTGGAAGCAAATGTGGCTGTGGAAGGCTTCTGTTGCCCTGTGCTGTCACAGGCAAGCAGGCCACCACCAAGAATGACAGTTGAAAATCACCTTGTAGATTGTGAGCAAGGGTGAGCAATTTTGTGGGTGAAACTTGTTTGCCATGGTTTTCACAGCAGTGTTCGTCACAGGGACTGCATTGAGAAGCTGGTGGCCCTATTCCACCTCCATCCCCAGCAACACTTGTAACATGTCACTTCAGTAGACTCTTCTCGACTGTTTAGTAGACTGGGGTCTAAACCTTTGACATAGGAACTTGTGATAACCACCTTTGACCAACGGACAAATGGCTTCTAGTTTTATTATTTTTTAAGGCATGGCATTGAAGTCATTTGTTTTCTTTAGGTATTAATCTTAAAGCTTTCTCCAGTGTTTTGTTGAGGAGTGGTTCATCATGTTTTGGTGAAGTGATCCATGGCTCGCTCCCAAATTCCAAGCTCAAGATTAGAGTTGCTTACGAATTCCTCAAGACATTCATTGTGCCCACAGAATTAAAAAAAAAAAAATTGAACCATAGGCCATCATTCCTGTGTCTGATTCTTCTCTGCTTCCATTGCGTTCCATCACCTTCTACCCCATTCACCTCCAAATGGCCAGTAAACGTATGAAACATACGTGAAGTTGGCCAATGAGGACATG
Organism: Uropsilus gracilis; assembly: GCA_004024945.1. NCBI lineage: Eukaryota > Metazoa > Chordata > Mammalia > Eulipotyphla > Talpidae > Uropsilus > Uropsilus gracilis. The sequence goes on along the minus strand of PVHY01002266.1, from coordinate 112,542 downwards.
AAAACATACTCAAGTCATCAGCCATCAGAGAAGTGCAAATCAAAACCACAAGGAAATACTATTTCATATCCTGTAGAATGTCAATGATCAAAAAGACAGATAATAAAAAGTGTGGGCAAGATGAACAAATTGTCACTCCCATACACTGCTGGGAGGATGTATCATGTCCAGCCACTTTGAAAGCAAGGTAGCAGTTCCTCCAGAAGTTAAACATCCACTGTCATATGACTCATCAATCCTGCTTCTAGTTATGTACCCAAGAAAAATGAAATGTGTCCACCTACAAACTTGTACATGAGCGTTCATAGTAGTGTTATTGCCGTAGTGTTATCTGCAGCAGCCTCAAAGTAGAAATGATTAAAACGTACATCAATTGATGAAGAGGTCAACCAAACAAGGCATACCCATACCAGTGACTGTTATTCAGCAATGAAAAGAATAAGGTACCGATACATGCATGCATGTACTGTGAACACATGCTAAGCGAAAGAAGCCAGGTACAAGAAGTCATGTGATGTGTGATTCCACTTAGGTGAAATGCCCAGAACAGGCAACCCCATAGCAACAGATGGTAGGTCAGTGTTTTCCTAGGGTCCGAAGTGAGGGAAGTACAGGTGACTGCTAATGGTGTAGGGTTTCTTTACAAGGTCATGAAACTGTTCTAAAATTGATTCCGATGATGGTTGACAAAACTCTGGCACTATACTAGAAAGCATGGGCTCGCATCCCTTAAATACATTAGTTATATCATGCATGAATTATGAATGAAACATGTGAAAGAAGAAAACATCAAAAATCCAGGTAGTGCTGGGCTGGGGTGGTATATCCTGCCATAAGGCGCTGTTAAGCACACGTACTCAGGAAACAGTCGCTCTTCAGTTGTCCATTTCTGTGTTGATTTGCCATGGATGTACTTAGGAAACTTCTCAGCCTGTGACAGCCAGTGTGGTTCGCGTCATGGGAAGCCGAAGGAGTGTGGATGGCTGAGGAGAGCATGATCCAGCTTTTCACTAGAGACTTGGACATGTTTGTGTGTCCCAAACCCACATCCGCTACCGTCTCATCAGGCCCGGCGTGCTGGTAGCAGCCCCGTGCCCAGCGCGGGAGACCCATGCGCTGTGTGGGCACCTTTGTAGACAAACGTAGCGTCATCTCGTTAGCTGGTGCCACGGTTGTGGTGGTGGTGATAGAGTGTGTGCTTACACTGTGTGAGTGCGCGTGTGTTTGCAACAGTCACGCTCACCATGCACCAAGCAGCCCAGCCGGGCGTGAGCCTCTGCAGTGGAAGGACATCGGTATCTCCGCACATGCATTCTTGCAAGCTCTCGCGTGGGTGAGGGCTTCTTTCCCGGCCGAGGATCAGGAATGGAAAGAAGTTCCTGCCCACACCGTGTCAGACATTTTATGAGTGACCTTCTGCAGTTTCTCCACCGTGAGCAGGTTCGCTGGTGGTATTTACCGAGCCCGTTTTAGTGAGGAGGAGGCTGGCCTCCAGACACGGAGTCACTTGCCCGAGGTCCCGCAGGCATTCAGCGGGATAGCCGGGTCTGGATATGGCCTGTTCCAAAGACCATATCCAGGTGCGTTCACGTTGAGTTGTTTTTCATTTTCCTGAACTCCTGTGCTATGGACCTAATTAGAAGCATTAATAGAAGTGTGTCAGAAGTAGGTTATTTGAGCAGAAATTGATTATACAACAATTCGGTATGTGGACCAGGGACCCAGGAGTTCTCATTTTGGTGCCAGATCATAATCACTGAAGTTCTAAAGTTAGTTTTCTTTCCCCCTGTGAATATGTGAAATAATATAGTGAAAACTTAGTTTTTAGGCGACCCACCCGCAGGAAAGACAGGTGATTTTTTAAGAAGGAAGAAAGCAGCAGAGAAGGAAGGGAGAAAGGAAAGGCAGAAGGAAGGCGGGAGGAAGGGCGAAAAGGCTAGAAGGGAGGCTGGCAGGGAGGAAGGCCTTCCTGCATTAGCCGTGGGAGCTTAAGGAGCCATCTTGAAATGCAAGTGGGGAGGAGCAGGAGGGGAAATGGAGTGCCGGCGTCACAGCAGCAGCAACATCGGGCCTCCGGGGCAGGCACTGTGGGCCACTTGGCGGTGGGGGGCAATTCAGCTGTGGGCTGGCGACTTGGTCATTCTGCTGGCGGTGGGCGAGTGAGAGGGCAATTGCAAGGGGGACCTGAACGCTGCCGTTGCTCTCGCCTTTGCGGGAGCATCAGCAGCCCTCAATACTTGCCTGTAAGGATGCTGAGCGCCATATTGAAAAGACAACAGCAGTCCTCATGGTGGAGATGTGCTCCTCATGCTACGACTCTGACAGCTGCCTTCAGCTCTGTGTCTGATCTGCTTTTCAGCTGTCATTCTGCCTGGGAGACTGGCTGGGTCAGCGGTGTGAAAAGACGAGGAGCTGTCCCCACTAGGAGAGCGGGACTCTTCCACTGAGGTGGCCGGAGCACGGGCTCAGGCCACCCGGGCGCACACTTGTCTGGCTCGCCCGGGCCCTGGGGCCTGACACAGCGCCTGCGGCCAATGACCTACTGTTTCTGGAAACTATTTTGGGAGACAGTTTTCCTTCCTGAGGTCACCCACAACAGCGTACTTTGGCGAAATCTCCTTTGAACTCTTGATTAGAAGAATGCTATAATCACCCACTGACACATTTCTTAAGATGAGGTTCCCAGGGGCACATGACGCTTTGGTTCTGCTGGCGTGGGCTCTTGCTTTCATGGAGCTCTCATTACATGGGATCATTTCTAGATGAACAAAACAAACGCAAAGCAAAAGGCTTCTTTATTATTTGAATGTATGTGTCACATGGAAAGGTCTGCAGATCAACGTGATTAGCTGGGAGACTTGATGGTTGATGAACCGCGCATGTAACCTTCGGAATCTCTTGCTCGGGCGGCTTATGTAGACTCAGATTTTGCGACTTTGGTGCGGGGATGGCCTTATTTCTGACACGAAGGCTTCTTGCATGGGAGGTTCTAGAGCCAAAGGTCAAGATGGTCCACTCTGCAGTGGGAGGTGCTTGGAGTGGAGACACTTAGGGAAAGAAGGCTTTCCCTCTGACCTGTGGTGAGTCAGGTGGTGGTGGGGAGAATGGGAAAGCAATGTTGTGGAGCCAGTGGGACCGGGAGAGCGCCGAGTGCTGAAGTCAGATGTCTGTAACGTGTTTGCTCTCCTACAGTCGAGGTTTCCTTCTCTCGGACCTTGTGTAGCAGACCTGGCCTTGCTCCGTCTGTGTGTCTTTTTGAAACATTGCAGGAAATTCAACATTAGCACCTAATTATGAGCCCATTTCACTGTTAGAGCCCGTGTCATCTCTGCTTAACATGGTTAAGTATGTCTGTAAAGGAAGAAAATTTACTTACGTTGTTAACCAGCTCTTTTCATGTCTCAAAACAGCAGATTTGTTTACCCAACAGATTTTGCCAAAAAGACAGTTAATGAAATTTCAAGTATGTTTGAAGTTAACATTTCATGAGAGAGAGCCAAGCTCAATCAAACAACACTTTCCTCCAAAAGCTGAACATAAATCATGCCTTCGAGTGACGTCCAGTCTTCAGGCCGCGCTGTCCAATGGAAACGCAACCCAAGCCCCATAAGGAACTTTGCATTTTCTAACAGCCATGTTTAAATGGAAAAAAAAAAAAACAAACCCGTCATATATTTGATTTTATACAATGTATCTGAGATACTGTCAGTGTGATACGCAATCAATAGAAAACAAGGGGTATATATTATACATGGCTGGAACGAATGTGTATGTTCTTTGCCGGTCTTTGAACTAGGATGTGTTTTGTCCATACAGCACATCGGAATTCTAGCTGGCCACGTGTCAGGCACTCAGCGGCCACAGGCTGGTGCCTGCCACATTTGACACCCGGGTTTCTGAGGACGGGATGGGGAGCCAAGAGATGACAGGATTCGGTTCTCTCAATTTGATTCAGTTTCCGAATCAGCTAGTGGGACCTTCACTCTCCCTGCTCCCTGGCGCCTGCCTTCCAGCTCCGGGCACTCTGGGGCTGCAGTAGTTTCCCACGGCTGAAACAGTCAGGGTTCTGGCCTCACCGTTGGTGGGGTGAGCGGGGAGCCACACTTTCTTGTTGTTTGGTAAGATCCAGCTGCTGCTCTCGGCTGGTGTGCTACTCAGCTTTGAATTCCAGCCCCTCGGCTTTCCCACACTGAGCAGCCAACGCAAACTATTGTTTGCAATGATACCTGTTCACTTCTAAGAAGATAAAGGCGGTAATCAGATTTGCACTTAGTACAAGGTGTTCAAGCGAAATTACCCGCTTGTTTTGGCGATTTTCCCCTCCCAAATTGCTGGGGTGTATCTTCATTGGGGGTTTATAAATAGGAGTTGCCCACCTCCTAAATAGAGTGTGTAATACTCGAGGTAACCTAGGCATCCTCCCACACCCTGCCACACTTGATGCCCAATTATTCCCCGGAACACCTAAGCCTTTATGTAACCGGGCTCTGCGGAGAAAGGGAAGTGGAAGGCAACAGTGGAATAGATGTTGCAGACGGTGCTCGTGTGTGAAGCCTCTGGCCCGGTGCTCAGGTGCCAGCCTTCCTGCGCCTCCGCTCGCAGGGCCCATTCATTCATGCATGTTGGTGCAGCCAGGGCTGCGTTTTGGAGCTGGTGCAGGGGGGCAGCCACCCCTACACCTCCTGAGACAGGCACAGCTATGGGCAAAGCCATGACTCTGTGCAATAAAGCCCGGGTGGTCGAACTGCATTTCCCCAGGGAACTGGAGGAAGCACCTCTGTTTTGTCAATGAGCCTGCTCGCTCAAGCTGCACTGAATCTGGCACGGGCTTAAAGCGTGGTTCACTGGCAGTCTTTAACTGAAAATGTTCAAGAAGATGGAACCAAAATGGGTGGGAAAATTATATGCATATTTGGGGTATTCTCATTTGGTCTTGTATGCAATTCTACTTTAAACAAGACAAGCTTAAGACTCGTATGTACACCTTGATTGTGTGGTCAATAACTTGGAGGGCAGACCCAAAGTTTTTGGCCCAGGTCATCCTTTGAGTCTGTCCTTTGAAATCGGGTGGAGTTTCATGTCCTGACTTGGACACTTACTCCCTGGGTGACCCGGAGGACGTTCTCTGTGAGCCCCCCATAAGAGCAGCTCATGTGGCCTCATCAAAGCTGTTTCTCAGGGATGAAGTTAGAATTAAGTGAGATGATGTAGGTACAGTGCTGGGATGGTGATCAGGACAGAGTAAACCTTCAGTAAACACAATTACTCAGGCTTAAAAAGTTAACACATTATTGGCTAGCTTTCAGTTGTATCGCTTGACCGTTCCATGATCTAGCTATGTAATGAAGATCTATGATGCCCTCGCTTTTAAACTTAGTCATTCTTATTCCCAAACAGGAAATATATCCAGTCATATGTTTCTTACTTAAGTTAATAAACATTTGCTGAGTTTAGATAAAGTCAGAGAACGTGCTGTTGGCTGATGGGGGGTATATGATTGTCAGGTTATGAGCATCTTAGCATCCTGTTAGGTCACAGCTTCCTTCCTGTCATTCTAGCCCTGTGGTCCTCATTTGGGGAGAATTTTACATCCCCTCCCCTGGGGACATCTGGCAATGTCTGGAGACAGTTTGGGCTGTCCCTGCTGGGGGGAGGCTTGCTGGCATGTGGTGGGCAGAGGTCGAGGGTGCTGCTCCATGTTCTGCCATGCATGAGCAAGTCCCCAACACAACGCATCATCGGGCTCTGAACGTCAGTCATGTCAAGGTTAAGACACCCTGCATTTGGCCCTTCGTGCTCTACCCCCATTCCTCTTGTACAAAGATGGCACCCTCCAAATGGCCAGTGAGGTCAACAGCCTTTGGGGGCCAATAAGGGCGAATGTCCCACACAGTGCATGCCTCGCTGCCTCTCCTCTCCCCTCTCTCTCCAGTGCAGCCCATTCCGCTTCGAGCAGTTTATTATCATGCAGAACAATCTCATCCTTCTTTCCCCTCCTTCTTCCAAATGTTGTCAAGTTATTTTTAAAAGGTATGTTGTTTGACTCTTGCTCTCTCTGCTTTATATGGAGACCAAAAAAAATGACTGAGATTATAATCAAAGGTATGTTGCTAGAAAAGCACTGTATTAAGGCCAATTCCATCAATGTTTAGGCCATAGAGATTGTCCAGAGACCCTAGAGGAGCTGTAGCAGCTGTAGTTATCGTTCTCCTGTCCATTCTGTTTCTCCCGTGGCTTCAGGTCTCAAGGTAAACATGATTTTATTCAGCGTTGTCCCACAACATGCGCTCAAGTGACATGACTACCTCCCATGGTTCTTCACTGTGTCTGTGACAAATCCAAGCTGCCGCGTGGGCGATGTTGATTTTTCAGGTTAGCCTTAGCACACTGGTCATGTTTTATCATATGGCTGTAAGAGCAAATGTTTACTGAGTTTCTCAAGAACTGATTTTTGAAATTTTTGAAATATCACCCATCTGTCAGTGATGGGTGTCTGTTTACTATCATCTTATTCACAGTGGCCACCCACAGTGTCTCTGCTGATGTGTGCAGCTGCAACCAATAAAAGAACATGTTGATAATCCCATCACACACAGGTTAAACCGTCTATAGCTTTGCCTTTTGTCTTTACAAAAAAAAAATAGAAACCATTTCTGTATGTGACCAGTCAGGACATTAACCTGGCATAGTATGCCAACTTAGAAAAAAAATAACTGCAGAAAACACAGGGAAGTGTCAGAATAATGTGTTGAGCGCTAGCGCTGTGCTCCTGGTGGGTATGCAAATGTACTCCCCCAGCACCACTTATACTCTCAACCATTGGTTCTGGCCCAGGATGGTTTGTCCCCAGGAGTCATTTAACAACTTCTGGAGACATTCCTGCTTTCATAACTGGGGTAGGGGTGGGGGTGGTGTGCTACTATTGGCCTCTAGCCGGTAGAGGCCAGGGATGCTGCTGAATGTCTGCTGCGCACAGGACAGCCTCCACCGCAAAACAAGATCCAGTCCCAAATGTCAGCATGACATTGGGGGATCTGCTCTCAACAAGTATTTTTTAATGGTTTATGCTCTCTTCACTTACTGTTCATTTACTGTTTGGGCGAGGCCAATAGGACCAAGTAAAAAGCTGACTGGACATAAAGTTCTGAGTGTGAAGGTCAAGGTGACATCTACCCTAAGAGGTTGTGGAATCAACTTCTTGGGGGGGAGGCTGCATCTGGCGTCCTCACCTGTCCTTCTGATGCCAAGAACCCCAAGCTCACTCGCTCTCGCCCCACCAAGCCGTGTTTCAGCAAGAATTCCTTCCAAAGTTTGTGCCTATCATGACCAGCCTGTTCTCAGCTCCTGCCATTGGAGCCAAGCAGAGTATTTTTGGAATGTTGATGAATGTGCTGAGAATGTTATTTTTAAATAGCGTTCTGCCATGCAGCGCCATGATGCCGTCTCCTGAATGGTGCCGTTTCCGCACAGAGACATGACCTCTAGTGTCTACTAGTGAATTAGTGAAAACCTATCAGGAAACATGCCATCAGGGCTTCCGCATCTACCGCATGGCTAGACTTTGCCACCGTCATCCCCCGAGACACAGAGACAGCTCCTCCCTTCGAGTCAGCCCCTCAGATGTGGAGAGAGAAATGGGATACTGCGCACGCCCCGGCCAAGTATCATCGGACAGTGAAAGGTCAAGCGAGGTTAATGCTGAAGAGTGAGAGTGTAAGCCTGAGACGCTTCTGGAGGAAATGATAGTCTGCCTGGAATTTCCTGCAGTATAATCAGCTGGACTGGAAGCCTAAAGTTCAGCATTTTATAGGTAAAATGATTAAGCAGGGAAGCTTGAGTGGTTTGCATTTTAGCAGCCTGACTGTTGGGTGTAAGCTCCCTGGATGTATGATCCCTTGGCAGGGGGGTGCGTGCTCATCGGCAGCGAGACCGATGTCCTTTCATCGATGGTCCAACGACCAGCTTCATCTTGTTGTTTCCTCTCATCTGAATGCCTCCCGGCCTCCCAAACCCAGTGTATTTCTAAGACCTAACTCAGGCCTCACATCCTATTGAAAGCCTCCGAAGGTCTTCTGAAATGTGTTACTACTTCTCGCTTACTCCCTTCCTGCAGCCACGCCCTTTGGCAGCGGAAACAAGTGAGCTCCAATTCACGCAGCGTCAAATTCAGTGGCTCTCCAGCTACGCCTGAAGTTGCGCATCCATCCCTACACATTTTAAAACATTTTCTATCCTCTCCAAAATCAGTGGTGTGTCTGCTAACAATCCAGCCCCCCATTTCCTTTGAACTCGCCCACCCTGGCCCCTGGCCCCCAGCCCTGGTCCCTGGCCCTGGCCTCTGGCTCCTGGCTACTACTGTCTGCTTTGTGCCTCTTGAGTCTTTTCTAGCATCCCACAAACGTGGAATCGTACAATGTGTGGCCTTTTAGGTTTGGCCTCTTTCGTTCAGCGTGTTTTGGGTGTGATCTATTTCATATCACATATCAGAACTTTATTCCTTCTTTTGGCTGCCTCTCCTTCCACCGTGTCATTGCGCGGCGAGGCCACGCTCGTTTCTCGGCCCACCGGGTGGTGGGCATTTGGCGGGTCCCCGCTTTGTGCCTCTATGTCTAATGCTCATTGAGCACTTAGGCTCATTGAACAGGAAGGTTTCGCATAGACACGCATTCAGGTCTCCTGGTGTGAAAGACCCCGCGGAGTAGAATTGCTGGGCGGTCTAGAACTCGGGGAGTAGCTTTCTGCGGAGCTGCCCACGGGTTTCCGACGTGGCCACGCCATTTCACGTGCCCAGCGGCAGCACACGAGGACCCCCCGTTCCTCCACATCCTCCTGGACATTTCAAGCTGCACAAATCGATTGAATTCACTGTTTGTCTTCAAAATGAATGACTAGTCTCACCTTCCAACTTTGACTGTGGGCCACTTAAGATAGTGATCCATCTGCCCAGCCTTGATCTTTGCAAGTGATTGTGGGGCACCTGCTGTATACCGGGAGCTATTCAGTGCTAAGACAGCAAGTGTAAAAACATCGTCTGGTAAGGAAGGCCCATGCCCTTACATCCGCCACATCTGGCCACAGGTGCAGCGATGCCTTCTGTCCCGGGGGTGACCCCGGCTTCCCAGAGTTCATCTTGATCGTCTCCCTCCCACACGCCAGTTTTCCGAACAGCACTCCGGCCTACTACTCAATACAGCTGATTGCAGAGAAAGAGCAGGTCTCCGTGTGTGTCCTCTTTGTAGTCCAAATGTAGAAGCTCTGATGTTTCTCTTGGTCTTTTGTGTTTCAGTACCACTTAGCAAATATGCCTAAGGAAATAAATGCCAGCAATATTTCTAGCAGTAACTTTGGAAGTACAATGTGAGTTATTTTGAAACAGTGAATCATCAAGAATGTTAATCTGTTGACTTGTAAGTATAAAAGTTGCTCGAGACTCCAGGCTAAGAAGAGAAAGAAACCTTCTAAAATTTGAATTGCACTGAACTCAAAAATAGATTGTCCATATGTTACCTTCACCTGCAGTCAATCTGGTTCTGTTTGTCTGTCTTCAACTCCCATTCAGTGGTCAAGAGAAACGAAGTTATTTGGAGTCCCCAAACGATGTCAGGGCTGAAAAGACTCACATGACAGACTTGAAAGGAAACCCCTCTTACACCATACGGCAGTGCAGGTAGCCAGCTGGAGGAATGTGATCACCCAGCGACAGCTTGGATTGTAGTGATTTGACAATAGGATCGGATCGATGTGTTTTCATCCGTGTTTTCAAGTGCCTCATGCAAAGATGTCAGCGCCAACGATGCACAGCAGACATTCGGGAATTTCTTGTGTTTTGGAAGAAGCTTGTGCTCCCCTGGTGATTCGGGGAAAGAAGGGGTGCTCGCCTTCCAGCTTGTGAATCACATCAATTGTAGCATGACTGCAACATTCTTCTCTGCTCTGTTTAAGTTGAAAAAGGGGGTGGTTCGTGATGAAGAAAAGCAGAGAAGCTGGGAGCAGGTTGTGTGTGCATGTTAGATACACATTCATGTAGATGAGTACAGTTCTTCTGGACTCTACTTGAATGTTGAAGAACAAACAGTATGATTCTCCCGTGAGTTCTCAACTTTCTAAGCATTTAAATCACTCCACTGTTCACCACATGCTGGTTTAGGCATTTGTAAGTTTTGGCTGTTTTCATCTTCGAGAATACATTCTTCTCATCCCCATTTCACAGATGAATGAATGAGGAAACTAAGAGTTGGTCTTACCTAAGGTTACTTGGATAGTCAGTATTACCCCATAGGAGTTGGTCCTGGAGCCTGTCTCTCGAAGCATGCAATCATCAAGTTGATGCCAGCCTGGGGATTCCATTGGCCTGATGTCGTTCCAAGTTTCGGAGGGAAAGTGGCTGCAGGTTTTTTCATCCAGCCTAACAAAGGCATGAAACGAAGTGTATGAGATGAAAGAAACAATGCACCATCACCTATTTTCTATTGTCTGCACAGTACATTATCCATACCCTGTTGTTTGCATTATACATCACACATATCACAATGCTTTACATTACATACACCGAAACTGACTAGTATGTGTGGCTGTGTGCACATGTTTGTTACACCCACTTAAACACCTCACCCCTGTAGGCTCTGCTTTCTCTGCAGCCTAGGCTGTGTGCCATTCCTGCTTCTCCCTTCTCAGACTTCCAGGAACTGCAATGCTACTAGTATTCTTGGAAGTTGTTCTTTGTTCTTGGCGAGTAGTCTCTTAAGAGATCGGCAATGTCCATCCGACTCTAGATACCGAGGACCGCTCGTGAAGGAGGTGTGCCAACTCAGTCTTGTCAAAACTCAGCAGCCTGTCACTCAGGGTTCTGCTCTGGGGTGACCTCTGCCAGAAGGAGTGCCTTGTCATGGTTCTCACGTGCAGGCGCATGGCAGGTATTGCTCACACTGGCCACCCCCAAGAACAACCAGCCTGTACTTGTCTGCTGGGCAACAGCTCCCCAAAGATGGTCTCAATTGGCAGCGTGCACATGTGTACATTGAATGGTACCAAATGGTGTTATCAAATCTTATCAAACCTTCTCTTGTTCCATACCTACAGGATCTAAACTAGGTAGGATGTGTGTGCTTAAAAGGGCAAGTATATCCACAGAGAAGATACTGGGTTCAAACTAATAATCTCTACATAAACGCTGAGACTTTTTTAAATAGCGCTCATGTTAAACAGGATAATCTCAGTTGCTTAGGTTTCCTCAATATAAATCAGTGCTTCCCACCATTCATTCCAGAACCTCTTTCCCAATGGGTTGCTGTATGCACAGTTTATAGCCTCCTCGCCCCAGGATTGTGTTGGAATTTAGAGCCATACCGAACTGTAATTATGCTTGTAATGAATTAAGTCTCAAATCGGTGCCTGGGTATAATAAGCACTCAATAAATACTTTTGGAAAAAATAGGATTGACTATAGTTTATCAGGTACTAGAAAAGGATAACTTTAACCCCTGCCTACTCTGGAGGAAATCAGCTACCTGAAGGGCGCCAGTCATTCCAGGCTCTTGTCTCTTGGACAAGAAGGCAAATGAGGAAGAGTTGGGAAAACCCCAGGGCATGCTGGGAGAGCAATATGGCTCCTACCTCAGACACCATCTGGGAAGTGTCTTCTGTGTGATCGTGTCCAGAGCCAGAATGTGCTTGACTGCTTGACTTTGAGCAGGTCCTCGTTCTCTTGGGGTAGGCGCTGTGGTGTGGTGAGCGTTTCCCAATTTAACCTGTGGTGATCTGAAATGTTGACATTTCAACATCCCGTTTACCCTCATTTCTATTGATAGCGAAGTCTTAGGCTTTTGCTGTAAAGAGTCAGAGTCGCCTGTCTCTGTGATAGTACTCCTACGGGCTGAGTCATAGGTTAAGCCATTACAGCCGAGGGGAAGGAACATTTTCACTTGGCCATGCGCTCCTCTTAGAAAACAAATATATCATTATTTTTAAAAAGCCGTATCACTGGCGTGGTTTTCATTTCTCTTCACAATGGGTTGTTCTCGAAGCAAACAATCTTTAAGTGTGAAATCATTCAGAGATAATTATTTTTGGAAGGAAAATGCCAAGGGAAATAGTGACGTAGTCAATTTTTTATTATCCCTGATGATTTTGCCACTGGAATTAAAATCCCATTTTAGTAAACAGCATCAGCCAGTTACCTTCCCTCTCTCCTCACTCTTGGAACAAAATGTTTTATTAGGAAACAGAACTGACTTTTACTCCGCCTTTGGAGCCTGGGGCCTGCCTGGTGTTTTCACCGCCTGTAGCCCCGAGGGTTCCACTGACTCCTCTTCGCGCTGGAGCCGCTTGGCCTGCATGGAGAACCCATGAATGCTCTTCCCCAGGCCGTACTCCCTTTCCTCACCCTGACACCTTGGGGTCTGTCCCAGTAGGAGCGTCTACACTAGAGACATTGGCATCACGGCTCCCCCCGCCCCCAGTTACTAAACTTCTTACTAGCACAGGGCTACTCCGGTCAGTCCTCACCTTTTTGGTGGGGAGGAGGTGTAAATATTCTCAAAAATGTGTGCCATCCTGTTGACAGAGCTTGTCATGAAAAGGCTACGTTTGCCTTGTTTCCCTTGAAGTGTCCACATGCCTACGTCTCCTTGCTGTTTCTTTCTCCACTTTTCCCATCAGAAGATTTTTTTTCCTCCTTCAAGCCTTTTCTCGTCCCTTCTTGACTGGACTTGTCCACCACCCATGGTTTAGAAAGCCAGGCCTACTGGTATGTGCATAGAAGAAAAGTAGGCATTTGGAGAGTTGTATTTCAGAATAGAGTCCTTGAATAAAGTGCACAGCCTTGGCTCAGAGCTTTTGAGACAGCTGGGTTGGTTGCCAGGACTAGCTACCGTGCGGACTGTGGCCTGGGCAGCTTTCTGTACCCAGAAAGGCCTCATGGAGTGCCGGGCACTCTGCAGTCTTGAAATTTGAAACACTCTGTGAGCGTTCTTGCGTCTTTGTTTGGCTCGGGGTCTCCTAAGTGATGCAGGCCATCCTGACAGCTGTTCAGGCATCTCTTTTATTTTTCTTTTAGCTTCTGATTTTAGAAAGATTCTGAGGAGTCTGACATTTAGAGCAATGGGAGTGTCCATATTCACCACAGATAGATGCTTGACCAGATCATCACGAGTCCTAAGCAAATTGTAGAAGTAGTTTGTTCTCATTTATGACATTTTGATTTTCCTAAGAGGCCAACCTGGAAAGGAAAAGGATATAGCATATTAAGTACTTTTTGATTCTTTTCATGCATACTTTAAAGATAATTTTATTGATGTATTACGAACCTATCGTGAGACCCACCCCATTGAAGTGCACCATTATTTCAGTGGTTTTGAATAAATCAATGCAATGGTGCAGACACCCCCATGGTCCAACTTTGGAATATTCCGTCACCGCAGCAAGATTCGCGTGCCCACAAGCCATCAGTCCCCATTCCTAGCCCCAGGCTCCCACAAGTCTCCTTTCTATCTCAAAGGGGTTGTCCCTTATGGATTTGTCATGTAGATGGAACCATCCTGTCTGTGACTCATGTGGCTTCCTTCACTCATTCAGCATCAGGTTCTGAGGTTTGCACATGGTGTGATATGTCACTGCACGCTTTTAAGATCAAGTTTCATGTAACGTGTGAGGTTTGTGTAGGCTAAATAGTAGTACCAGCCTATCTGTGAGCACACATTTATCTTACCTCCTATTTCCATTTGAAATGGAAATAGCATTTGAAAGGATTCCCATTTCTTAGCATCTACCAATGGTCCCTTGAAGATCAACTGTTCACCTACCTCCTGAGAACGTTCCTACGCTATTTCTGCAGAGCTCCATGAACTTGATGTTTGGATTCAGTTATTACCAGGTATACTTGTAATTATACTCCAGGGATCACCCTGCCACAAACATATTCTTTCTGGCAGTTACAAGGAAACATTCCTGAGTTCATGTTCATAATATTGAAAATGCATTTTGCGCAGCAGAAACACAAAGGGAGAAGCGCCATGGGACAGAATCCAGATCTGGACTCAGCAGCCTCAGCTGAAATCCTAACTCCAGCTCTCAATGCTGCCATCTTAAATAAGCTCCCAACCTTGACAAGATTTGCTTTTCTAAACCAAATCATGAAACAGTCCTGCATCCTACCTCAGAGAGCTGGGGGGATTAAATAAGATTGGCCATAAAATGCACTGAGCACAGTGCTTGCGTAATAGTTGTTTACTCAACGTCAGCTGCTGTGAGTAGGGTGATCAGTCTCGGTCACGTCATATATCGACCACCACTGGGTCAGTGTCACAACAAAGTAGAACAGAGCGGATAACATGGACAAAGTTTTATTAATGACCTATAATGTGTAGACAAATATTTCAGTATATACATTAAAAAGTAAAAGCTCAAAATCACAGTAACTGGCCCTATAATGTACTCAATAAGCATTAGCTATTTTTCATGTCTTTTATTCATTTTTTTCCAGCTCTGATACATATTCATGTAAGTTTAAGGTATACAGTGTGATGATTTGATACATTTGTATATTGTGAAATGATGGCCGCAGTTAGGTGAGCTAGCACATCCATCACCTTATATAAATTGTGTGTGTGTGTGGGGGGGGTGTGGTGGTCAGAGCATTTAAGATTTACTCTCTCGTGACTTTCAAGTACATGATATGGTCTTGTTAACTTTAATCATTGTGTTCATTAGGTCACTGAAACTTAACCATCTTATGAAGTTACATTGTTATTAATATTATTGTTTTCAGTGGTTTTCCTTAGTGGAGGAACTCTAGGGAATTTCCTCTTTCCTCAGCAGATTTTTGATAGTGGTATTGTTGGTTTTTGATGTTGTTTGGTTTTGGTTTATTTTTACTTTTTTTACTTGTTGTGTTTGCATCCTTATATTTAAAAACAGGTCTGGTCTGTGTTACTTTTTTGATAGGAAAACGTCAAGATTTTGAAAACATACTTAAATTGCTCTTTGATAGTTTATAATCATTTATGATCCTTTAGGTTGCTGTTATTCAGCTTTAATAATCTTCGAAATAAATAAAAATGAAAAATTCCATTTCCCTTCAGAATAAAAAACTAACAACATGACTAGGACAGATGGACTCTTCCCTGAGTTCAGCAGTGTCCTTTTGTGAAAATTCATAATGTTCTCCACCCAGAAATTAGGGCAAAGGGTTGAGAGAACTCGCCAAGGAGATCGGACTTGTGGCCCTTCCTTTCCCATTCTGGTGGCTTAAATTTGCTCTCGGAATATTGGGTTCAAATGTATGTGTAGTCTTAGGATCACATTGTTGTTTCTCAAGAGCACGTTAAAAATACGAAGGCTGTGCTTAGGCGAATTTAAGAGTCCTTAGGCATAGAATCCACAGGCTCCTTTGTTTGCTACTTCTGTTACTTTTGTGCTCTGTGGCATTTCAAAAACTCAGTTTTACCATCTTGAGAATGGGTACAATTCCCATGCTACTACGAGACTATTTTATAAACGTAAAGACTCTTGGAAATGCCAGTCACTTTGATTTTTATCGTCATTTAATACTTTTTCTCCCCTTTGGTTTTCTCTCTTTCCGCACCCAGTACTGACTGATAGGATATATTCATGTTTCAGCAGGTCTCATCAGTCTCACTTAGAGTGATGACTGACTTATTGGTGATAGATAACCTGAAGGGAATGAGCGTGATGGGATGGAGTCAGGAGCGGCATCTCAAGCGGAGTCCTGAATGGTGAGATGTGGCCAACCAGGACTCGGTCAAAATCGGAGCATCCCGGAGACGGGACCAGCTGATAACCAGCCTGGGCCGCTTCTGCCCACACTGATTCACCATCAGTCAGTTGGGGCTGCCCATGTGGGAGTGGTTGGGTCCACACCGAGAAAGACTTGACCATTTCATTTGCTCCTTGAACGCTAAGACCTTTGCCTCGATTCTCTTCCTACATGGAGCGAAAACTCTGACTTAGGATGGAGTGGTTCCTTTCGAGGGGAATGCTCTTTGGTACTTTTTATGCCCACAGGACATCCGAGCTGAAGCTTGGGGCGCAGCCATCCGTGGTTCTCAATGCCGATTGCACGTTGGAATCCACCAGGAAGCTTTGGGCACTTCCGTTGTCACTGTTGGTATCAAGGAATGCAGAATCCCAGGCACCCTCACACATACTCCACCAGAGTCTTCATTTTAGAAAGATGCACCATGTAGATACACGCACATGGCAGTTTGTCATGTGCCCACAGCATTGCTGGAGCAGGAACGTTAGTAGTCATAGGAATGTTACTGTCCCAAAGGCCCCAGGCCTGCCTGGAGATTTGTTTGGTCTGGGGAGGAGTCTGGGCATCTTTCAAGCAATCAAAGGCCCACCCCCCAGTGCAAGGGGCTAGAATGTGTAGCCCAGTTCCAGGACAATTGGCTCGGCTGTTCCCGCTGGCGGGGCCTTGGGAACTGGTAACAATCGGCGCTTGGGTTCTTCATTCATGCCCTGAATGGCCTGTTCTAGAGCTCCTGGTCATGCTTCATAGTCGCTGACTTCTAATGAATAATCGTAATCTTCTGTCAGTCTCGCTCTCAGGCTTCCTGCCCCCATTGGCACCCCTGTGCTTGCACAGCAGCCTGGAGCCGGATGGGGGCTTCCTTTCCTTCGCCTCTGGTCCAGCAGAGATGCTTCCTCAGCTCTGGCAACACCGACCGCCTCGTGTCTGGCTGGGAGACTTGCTCACCGTCCGCTGGCTTTGCAATTCGGAAACAGCACCTCCATCTCTCACGTTTGCTTGGATTTCCATAGAATGAGTCAGGTTAACTCAGTGACTTGGTAGAAACGAATGTCACCGTATCACGTGTTAGATTCTTCTACAAATACAGGGTTTAAAGTTCAGCCTGGATACTTCATTTCAGGCATCATTTATCAAACGTTAAGGGTGACCCGCGCTCCGCAGAAGTCTTCATTGAAAGGACTCAACTCGCCGGCTGTGAACCCGATGCCAACCGTCCAGTCCAGCTCAGAACCCAGCGCGCCCCTCAGACTGCTGGCGGCCAAGGCTGGTTCTCCAGCACTCGTTCTTCTAGCAGTAGTTAAGCTTTCTGGGAGAGAGCTTGTATTTCTCTTCAGTTCAGTCTACAGTTCGTACATGTTGACCCTTGTCTTGTTTGTGGGGAAGGGAACTGAAATGATAGTTATTTGGGGGGGTGTGGGTTGCATTTTCAGAGCAGGGTTTCTCCGCCTCGGTCCTGCTGACCCTTGGGGCTGGCTCAGGCTTTGCTGAGACGAGGGGCCGGTGGTGCCTTCCAGGCGGCTCAACACTATTCCTGGGCTCTGCTCGCCGGGTGCTAGTGCACATCCCCAGACATGGCAATCGGAAACATCTGTGATGAGCCCAAGTGTCCCCTGAAGGGGCAAAAACGCCCCCAGCTGCAAACCACTGATATAGGACAGAGATGGAAGCAGACAGAGAACCTGTCCCTCTGTCGTGATCTAAAGGAGACACACATGGGCTCTAATTCCTCAGTGCTGCTGGTTTTCATTCACCGGCCAGGTGAAATGTTACCCATGTGAAGGAAACTGGGTGGTGGACTTTTATCTAGAAGGTTCCGTGCATCCAGCTCGTCTTGTCAACAGCAGCAAAAGAAAAGCCATGGCGTTTGACAAAACTGAGCCAAAGTAAACCCAGAAACACGACCTCAGAATCGGGGCTGCTGCAGGGGAGCATGGGCACGAAGGTGGGGGGCCCAATGAGCCCTGGTGGAGGACTTGGCCCTTGGGCAGCAGCGTGGTGACACACGTCTGTGGAGGCGTGAGCCTGTTCCCCCGAGTCATGTAGAGGGCTGGGAACCGGTATGACTTTACGCTGAAAGAAAAAATAATTAGTTGAGAAAACCTTCCTTCTGTATTTGATAGTTCCTGCGGCAAGTGGAAACTCAAGTCATGTGTCTGTCATGTTCGAATAAGGAAGTCACTTTGGCCACAGCAAGCGGCGTGCTTCAGGTGCAAGGGGCTGTTGAGATTCCCCTTCAGCTGTGGAGTGGAGGCAGGGCTGCCTTTTCTAGCTGCCCAGGTCACTCCAGAACGTCCCCAGCCATGCCAGTCACCAAGATGATGGAAGCCTAAGATGCCTCCGCCCCCCTCCCCATGCTTCCCACTTCCCATGCCCGCTGTCCTCCTGTCTGCAGAGTGCTAGCCGCCTCTTGGACCTTCCTTTTATTATTTGTATAACCCAGGGATTTTCTCTCCAGTGGCTTTTCCTTGCCCAGAGCCATGCAGTCCACCTCCGCCGCGACCTTCTGCTGACCGCCGCCTGCGCATCAGCTTGAACTCATTCCACCTGGAAAACCTTCCTTACCTCTGCGCGGGCACTTGCTGCTGCTTCGGCTGCAGACCCTTGTCCCCAGAGCCCAACTCCCCTTTCTGGTTCCCGCCATCATGTGGCGATTGGCTTCCCCTTGCTGCTACGCAGAGCTCCGTTTGCTCTTTCCTTTGCGCTCCTGCGTACTGGTCCTGGGGGACCCGCACCTCGCATCTCTGCAGCTGCCGGGAGACCTCGCTTCCCTGGAGGCTGCGTGTGGCTGCTGCACCTTCACCTGTCGGTGGTTTGTTGGTTTGTCGCTCGCAGCCAGCACATTTGGTTGGTGCCTTAGCTGTTTAGAGGGCGGGTGCTGGCGGCCCTACACCCTGCCCCGCGTTCCTGTCTGCAGGGCTCCTGCATCCCTGCAGTGGCTGGTGGCTCCCAGCCAGGCAGACCACCCTGGGCATCTGGTGTCTCATGCCATCTAGATCACCTCTCCCCATCCTGCCACACGGGCTTGTCACAGGCAGCTGCCTCTCCGGATGCCACTGCCTCTGGGCGCCTTTGTGCTGTCTCAGCACAGCTAGTGGGGTGGACATTCCTGGGCCTGCGCTCTCTGGCTTCACCAGGCCGCTCTTCCAGAATAAGCCAGAAGTGGTCTTGCTGCCATAGGGGCTGCCGCGCACTCTCTGCCCCGGGCTTGGTGCCACTGTACCTGGCCCATGGCTGCACCCTGCCACCCTGGTGCATGCTGCCCAGGGAAGCACAGAGGCACTGTACCCTGTGTCCTGCTCTTCTTCCCCATCCCAGAAACTGTCCTTGTTTCCTGCTGTCTGAGGATGGTGACTCCACACCTCTTCCAGAAACGTCATGGTTCTGGTGTTTCTCCACACACAAGCTTGTGTGTCTGTGTGCATGTGTACATGCACGTGTGCATGCATGAGCGCGCAGTGAGCCCAGGGCTGTCAGCGTGGGCTTCTGCTATGTGAGAGTCTCGGTCATCTGCATCGAGCTGTTTTCTGAGCACCGTCTCTCAGGTCTGCATCTCAGCTCACAGGTCTTGCTGCACATAAAGCTGCCTTAGTACAGAAACCCCACTTTGCGCCTGATCCTTTAACTCCCGGCCAGCTTCCCAGGCCCCTGGCCTTTACAATCTCGCCGAGACTTGAGAGCTCCAAGACCAGCTTCATGGCCAGATGTTTACTATATTAGATTCCCTTTAATATCGGAATGCCAATTACAAGCGAACCATTCAGTCCTAAGTGTTTTAAATCAAACATATGTTGGATATGTTGGATCCCCCCGGACCGTTCAAAGGCCTCTGAGTACAAATAAAATGCGCATGCTCTAGCAGGCTGGCTCCAGCAGATAGCTGCCACTCGTGCTATTAAAGCAAAAGTTATTTTTTTCTGCATTGACTTCGTATATTCTGTTCATTTATGTTAGCATTGTTAGCATTGATACTAGTACCAACATTAGCCATAACATTCATATTGCAATTAAGTTAATGCTGGCACACGGTTTAGTATTAGTGCTAATACCAGCATTCGTATAGTATTATTACTGCTAGTAAGACTAACATGACTGCTAGTGTTAGTAGTATCACTAGCATTAATTCTATAGCGGCACTGGCGTTTCTTTTTGCACTATTAGTATTAATGCTAGAATCCACATTGTGGTAGTAGTTGGATTTAGTGCTAGAATCAGCGCTTGTGTTAGTAATAGTAGTACTGGTAGCAGTGCTGGTCACTGCTTTAGTGTTAGCGTTCCTGATGTTGGTTTTAGCTCCGGTTCTGCTGCTGCAGGACTGTGTAGTGTTCACACTCATACTAGCAGGGTATGCCCACCAGTGCCAATACTAGCTCAGCCTTTTTCAGTAGTACTAGTACCAGCACCAGCGTTAACTTTCTGGCATGGGGCTTAGAGTTAGTACCACACTTTCCAGTTGCAAGATTTCGTACCCCAATGATGAAACAGACCGTGTCCACAGAGCTGTCGGATTAGTGGTACTCCAAGTTAGAAATGCAGGGTATGGATGGGAGATTTTGGACACCGCTAGGGTTTGCTTCAGCAGGCCGTCTGGCCTGACAGTCATTACAATAGCCATGGAATTCACTGCAGCCTTTTCTTGCATTCTGGATAAATGTGGCCACCCAGACCCAATGTTTTGCAGTTTTTCCTTGTTGGCATTCCAGTGACAGTTCTGTGACATCTTCATAGTGCCCGATGGGAGAGGGTGACCTTCTCTGCCCTGGGCTGGGTGGTTCTCTAGTACATGCGCCTTGCGACGCTAAAGCTAGCAAGGCCCCCAGGCTGACCAGTCACCCTAGAGGTCTTCGACAGGGGCTCCCCACGTGTTCTGACTTTGCTCTGAGACACCTCGTGCAGAGTTTCCCTCTGACTTAGACCTGAGGGAATTCAGCAGACCTGGGGCTTGACGGGCAGGAATTTGGGCACACCGGGGTGGCATCTCCAGTCACTCTCCCTGGGAGAAATGCCTTCGCCTTTCTCGAGCGAAGCCTGCTGTGTGCTGCGTGTGTGTAGCTTGTGACCTCGTGGCTTGTCACGGAATTAGGTTCCGTTTTGATCTTTAAATTGTCCAGATTTCATCAAGGAGAGCGCCTGACGTTGACCCAGCTGGTACCGCCCTTGGACGCATGCATGCTTCCTGTTGACAGTGAAGTGTACCAAACCCATCGTGACTTTTCCTGCCCCAAGACATGGGGTGAACAATGCTCCAAGGACTCCTGTTTTGGTTTTTTGTGGAAAAAGCCCTGGAAACAAAATTTTCACCATGGGGGTGCGACATGGCTGGTTATAAGGGCAGTGGCAGGTGGTCCCCACCCAGGATGGTACTACATTTACATCCTTAATCCTCTCCTGCGAGTGCTGTGAGAGTCTGGTCCACCTTCAGGTAGACATACGCTTCCCCTTATTGAAATATCTACAAACCGCTGTGATGTACTTTTGTCTACTGTGTGTACTTTTTACTGTGTGTACTTTTGTCAAACACTAAAATTTCCTCTCCTTTCAAAGTTCAGCGGTGTTTGAGTGAGGTAAAATGCGTGAAGAGGCTTCGCATATTTTCTCATATACATGGGGCTGGAGAAACACCCTGTTTTCTTTCTTAGGCATAAGCTATCAAGTTTGATCACTTTTTCCCTCTCTCATCCCTAGTTTCCTGAAGTCTCAGCACTGGTTCTCCTATTTCTTCATAAGCCATGACCAGCTGAATTTTCACACTGGGTAGAAAGTGAACTTCTCTCTGATAGGAGAGAAAGAACCTCTTTCTCCACCATTTTACGAGACATGGAGCGGTGTGAAGAGACCCCTGTCAGCCATCATATTGACTAATTGTATCCGCGGTGACAAATTCAGGGCATGGTCAGAAGTCTGGGATCCAAACAGCACAGGTGTTGTGGCAGGGAGCACAGACCTCGGGTCAACAAGAAAACCCTTCTAAATGCCATTTTGAGGGAGTTTATTCCCAGCCTGGGTTGTTTTGTAGGGAACGTGAAAGAAGGGAGAAGGGGGCCTATCCAGGAAGGTCCTTGCGCCATCTTTTTCTCTTGGTCTTAGGCAGAATGTCTCAGTTTCCTTGAGAGAACACTGGTTTATACGTCATCAAAGTTGAGAGGCCCACAGCGGTACAGTTCACTATCTACATGCACATATGATTACCACCAAAAGCCTGGTCTCCACCACATCCCCATGCCATGGATTTCCTGTACGCACTTCACCCGCCTTGCCACTCCCTCTCCCTCTGGTTACCACCAGCCTGGTCTCTGGATCTAAGAGATTGCTTTTGTTTTTGTTTGTTTGTTTGTTTGAGAATGTATCTTAGTTTATGCTTTAGAATCCACTGAGAAGACAACGGGCAGACTCTCACTAGCCCAAGGAGCCCTTCCTCAGAGAGCCTGAGTTTCATGCAGTCACTCAAAATCAGCAATAAAATCCTCTTGAGAGTTTCAAGATTTTCTCCCGTGGAAGCCTGAAGCTGGCTGCTTATTTGGGGAACTCCTAGTCCTGGTTTGTTAGGGCTCCTTCCTTTGCTGACCTAAAGATAGGCAGCAAATAGGCTCTCAAAATACATGCATTATTGATTTTGGAATGTTCTGGTAAATGCTAATCTGACTGATGCCCTTTCCCTGGGAGTGGCTTTGGCTCAAGCCCAGAGTGTCTTTAGCCAAGAGGAAACAGAGTAGCTAATAAAGTGCAGTTTACCTATCCAGACTTGCATAATAATTACTGTTGCTAATAGTGTGACCACAGGTGCCACGCCTACCTGCCATTTTCTTTTTTATTGGCTTCCCACACTGTGCAGGCCTCCGAGGCACAGGTTCACACCTCTTAAGATGTAGGCACCCGCATCCCACCAAAGTTGCAAGAATCCACCATCGTCCACTGCGCCTCTCCCCCTGGCTCCCCACTCTTGCCCTACCCCTCTGGGAGCCTCAATTCAACAGAGTTCTAGCGTTTGTTTGGTTTTGTTCCGGCCGTTCCATTTGCTCAGATAAATATAAGCATAAGCTGCTCTGGCCTCACGATGTTTGACTTTCATTATGCATTTGCATTTGTTCTTTTTTTACTGGTTTCGTTTGTACCTTGATTCCTTTGGGCCAAATCTCAGTGACTCCCCGGTGACTTCAGACACATCTCAGGAAGTTTGCGTGTCCATGTCTCAGGCTCCGGAACACAAGTGATTTCTGCTCTGGGTCTGGCTGTGGGAGCTGCATCTCAGTGTGCTTGGTGGGAACAGCGCTGTTGGGCTCTGCGTGGGCACAGAAGCCATGGGCAGAGTGAAAGAGTGGCAACTGGAGGGAGACGCTATGTGGTCTGTGGCTAGAAACATCCCCTGTGTGTGGCAGGACCCGTGGAGCGTGTGCATTCTGGCTTTGTTTTAGCTGGGCATCAGTGAATATGGGTCAGTAACTCAGTAGATGCCGAGCCAGCCTCCACAGGCCGCAGCCTTGTGGGATTACATCTGTGCACAGAAGCCTTCTCTATCTAATTACCACTTCAATACGTAGTGAACAGTAGCCCTTATAGCCATAGCTTTACTTATTTGTCTGTGTGCCTGAGGGTGTTGAGAGATTTCTGAGAATGGTCTGGATGCCCTAACTTTAAAATTGTAATAGTGAAAGAAAGGAAAGCTCTACATATTCCTTCTAGCATGGGGAGAGGTATCTGTTAGCTAAAGTAAATTGCTTAGCCCAGTATCTAGCCTCTGATGTCAGGCTTTCATTAACATAGCTAAAATCTCCATCACCTGTGTTATTATGGTTGTCTTCATCATTTCTGCCATCACTGCCAATACCTCCACCACCACCACCACCACCACCACCACCACCACCACCACCACCACCCTACTGTTTGGCTTTAGCAGACAGAGACAATGAGAATCATCTCAAAGTGTCTTATGGACACAGGGTCTATCTGAATACCACTTGGCTTCTTCCACTTGCAAGTTTGTTGTCCTCTCTTGGGGGGCTACAGTATGGATTGACCTGCCGCACCATCACCGTGTTAAGACATGCTATGAAAAGAAGGGTGCTGAGAGCTTTGCTCGCAAAAGTAAAGTGTGTCCCCTGATGGACTAAATACTCCCCCCTCCAAGTGCAGCCCCGACTGGCCCTGTCTTTTAGTACATGGCTCAGGGAGGCTCAGGTCGCCAATGCCCATTTGTCTCTACGTTCTTCAAGTCCCCGCTTCCAAATGCCCTCTTCTCCAAAACAAGGATGGGCCGCTGGCCAACACTTTGCTCACCTCTAAATAGGGGTGCTTTCTCTCATGTAACATGCACCGATACCCTTGTTGTTCCTACTGCTTCCTCTCAAATACAGAGGAAGAAAGCGCACCAAGAGACGGTTCGCTTTGTCATCCTTTGCCTCCCAGGAACAAAAATAGCTGTTGCTGCAGTGTTTGGAATAAAACTGCCTAAAAGAGCCTTCCCTCCAGAAGCAGCCCAGCAGCCTTCTCCCCCGAATCCACGCCAGGAGATATTTTTATCCTATTGGGAAGTCACTAAGGGCTTTATTCAACTCTGGCCCACCAGCCTCCCTCCATGAGGCCCAGCTAGGAGCACTGGGCTTTGTGAGAAAGTTCCGTGCTCCTCCTGGTGGTGAGAGGGCAGAGCAGCATTGCAGCTGCGCTCCTGGGGGGCCTTGGAGGCCCTGGCGCCTTTGCCTCTAGCCATTGCCCTGCACCGTGTTCCTCTCAGTCCTCTGGTTGCTCTTGCTCTTTGGACAGAAACTGATCCTTGTCTTCTAAGGTCGTGAGGATTGAAAGGGATTTGACACTGGGCGTAGCATCTCACTGTAGAGATCACTGGAAAAACCCTCCATGTCTGCAGTGAGATTATTCCAGATCACAGCCACACGTTCAGCACATGAGTCACAGACCTGGGGCGTAAGCCTTGTGAGCATCGAAATCGATGTTGAGTTTGTTCTATTGTTATTGCCTCGGGAATGCCACAGGGAATGCACATGCCGTGTTTCTTGCTGAAGCTACAGAACTTACCCTCTCCTGGTGTGCAGAGCTTGGAGGAGGTTGGCTCATCCCACCTACAGGAAGATACAAGTGCCTTTCTCACGCTTCGTGGCTCTCTGTGAACCCTGGTAAGAGCATCCTTGGCTAAGGGGTCTTGACACCAGCTCTGGGGGCAGGTGCCAGCATCCTTGGCTTGAGGATTTGGACCCCATGATCTCGACCCACAGGAACAGTGAGATGGTCCATCCTGATGTCAGCGCAGGTCTTCTGAATCCAGAGCCCAGCCTCCCCAGTGGGCCTCAGTTTGCCCCCAGAGGACACTGGGCAGTGTCTGCGGACCATTTCTTTAAATGTGCCCTTCAAATCAGCGCAGCATTGCATGGCCACAGCACGTCAGTTCCGGGTGTGCACAGACTGCCATGCAGTCTCCACTCATTCTTGCCTGTCACAGCTGGGCAGGAGCTACTGATATCGGGCAGAGGCTAATCTGGCTGCAGTGCCCCGGATAGCCCCTTCCACGAAGAAGGAGCTGCCCATGGAACTGGCGGTGCCAGAGCAGAGCGCTCTGCTCCAAGCCAGTGCTCCCCAAAGCTGCGCCCCGGGCCCACCACGCCCACTCGGCCTGGGCACCCCTTAGAAACGCCATCTCAGCTGGCCGGGAGGAGCCAGCCCAAAGCTCAGGCTGGGGCTCGGGCCTCTGCTCCCACCACAGGGCCTTTGACTTGCTGCTCCAGGAGCTGGCCACGCTGGCGAGCCTGCCATCCTCTCTGGTGCCGCGCTGCCCGGCGGGCCTTGTGGCAGGCAGTGAACGGGACAGCGCGGCGCAGATGAAGCCAGCGGGAGGCACGGAGAATCAGGAGCTCTGCCCAGCTGAAAGTCAAGGGGCCCTTTGCTGCTCGCTCTCTCAACCTGCAGGGGGGTGGGGTGGCTGGAGACGTGGGCCGGGCTGCAACCATCCCTGCGCTTGGCTTCGGTGTGCGCTTGGGCGGCAGAAAATGAACCTGAGCTCTGACTGCAGTAAGACCCCTTGGAAGAGGCCCAGCGTGACAGTGCTGGGTGCACCCGCCGCTGGGTGTCTGCAGCAGCCTGAGACCCACGCGCCTCTGGGAGAGCCGGTGCCAGCACGGTTTGGCCCCAGGTCTCTCGAGAAACTGCTCGTTCCTTGGTGTCTGATGAGGTCCTTGTGGAGAAGCCTGGCGAGTGAGGAAGGATCTCTAAGGGCGGAAGTGGCAGGCTGCGTGTGTGTTCAGGCAGGTGTGCTGCGGCCTCCACGCCGCAGCGTCCACGCTGCAGCATCCTCTGCCCCTTTCCCCGAGCAACGCTGCGGGCTGAAACCACGACTCATCAGTTTTTATTTATTTTATTTTATTTATATTTTATTTATTTATATATATAATTTATATTATTTATATATATTATTTTATTTATATTTATTTTATTATTATTCCATCGAATAAATTGCAGAAAGCAATATCCCCTCGTTTCGAGTCGTTTCATTGATCGACTCCTTGGAAAGCTGACTCTCGGTGACGGGTTTTAGCATGTCGTTTTTTCCTTCACCATCTATATTACGGTTAGAATAATGACTTTTCTTCTAGAGTATTCTACTTTACCCATCCCCCTCCCTGCTTTCCCAACGTTATGGCTAGAAAGAAACTGAGTCTTCTTCCCGAGTCTGCTGCACAAGGTTGGCTGCATGACATTATCCGGGGTGGTGGGCCAAGGTCCTGGTCCCTTCTGCTGGGCTCCGGATTCAGTAGCTTGGCTGCTCCGAAACCACATTTTAATAAGCAGCCAAGATTAGGAATCGTCACTAAGGGAGGAAATCGAGCTGACATATAAGTTATGATTTCATTATTTTGGTAGCAGAATATTTACTGTCCACATTTTATCTCGTCGAATGAATCAGTGACTCCACAGGCTGACATCTACGTAGACTTTCAGCAAGAATTTAAACAATCACTGGGCCGTTTTTGTCATCTCTGAACAAGGCTTTGCTATGTAGGGAAATAAAGAAGCCAACCATGTTGTAGGCTGGGGCTTTGGGAATAACTATCACTGAGGAATTTAATCTCGAATGGTCTTCTCTTGACCAGACACTGCTAAGGAAGGCTGGGAAATAGATGTGGGGGTGGTGCAGATAATTGAAGCTCTACCCTTTGTCTGTCAGCTTGCATTACCCTCAAACTTATTAGAGTCTAAACCTTAAAGTGTGTGTAAATTCTGAGCTGTGCCTCTACCCCGTATCAAACGCCGGGAACAGCCACGACTGAGCGACATACCTCAACACCTCAGGTCTCTGAGAGACCCGTGTTCTGGGGAGGAGTCTCATCACATCGCAGGATGGGAGATGGAGTTTGCTCTGGGCGAACACCAAGGGCAAGGAGCAGCAGCAGGTGCTGGCTTCTGAACATGGAGGTCTCTTTTCTTCATGTATCTCACCCTCCCCCGTGGCCTTCCCAGAGCCTCCGAGGTTTTCAAGAATGTTCAGCAATGCAGTGACTCTGGACAGTCCAGCTACTCTCACGGATTTTCTTTCCCCCCTTTTATCCACCACAGACCATTCTGCTTGTCTCCAACCGAGGGCAGCCTCTAAAGCTGCTGTAAGGAACCTGATAGCCACACTCATTAAGTCACCTCAGTTAGAAGCACAATCTGAAGCCTGTCAGTGTGGCCAGAGGGAGTCTGGAGCTTTGCTATCTTGAGAGGAAAGTTCATGTGAAAGTTTCAGGGTGACTTCCGGATTTGTGATTGTCTTCTGGATAGCTCCTGCCCCAAATGGCCTCCAGACAAATAAGAGGCAGCGTTTCTGTCATCTGTTTTCTAAGGGCCTGACGGGAAAAATACTACTTATTGTTACGGGATTTTATTTGTTAAGTTTCATGAGACCTATTTTTCTTTCCTTGAGAATTCATGCAATTGTATGTTATTCGAGAACTTAATTTTTGGGCATATTCTGCCTCATCACCTTTGAAGGGTTTAAGCAGATGCCAGCTTCTGGGAGACTTTATCTTTTCCTCTCAAACTCCACGGAGACCTGAGGCAAAGCAGAGGCCTGTGCGACAGAGTCGAGGCCAGGGCTCTCCACTGAGGTCTGTGGTCCTGACTGCCCAGGGCGTTGGGGTATCGTGATGGCTTTAGTGTTTTGTCTGTTCAGAGGCTCTGCAGAAGGTCAAGTGGAATCTGTCAGGACACTGTGAGAGGCGCATTGTCACCAGTCACTGGCACGCGGCCAGGATGCGGTTTAGGAGAGATGGCCCACAGAAACCCAAATGCATTTAGAGGCTAGGTGCCGGCTTTCTTGTTTTAGTAAAAAGAATCACTGACATTTTTTAAGGACAGTTTTCCTCCTCAGCCCTCCATCCTCACTAGAGATCAGCAGGTCATCTGTCCGGAGGTTGGAAGGCAGGAGAAAGGAATGCTCAGACATTAGCAACTTGCTCTTGTGTGGAAAAAGCAAGTGTCTGAATATGACAATCGAAGATGAGCCAGTGAATGGCCTAGACCCAGTGATACATAGCAAGACTTTACTTTGCTGCAGAGCGGCGAGGTTGCAGACTCTAGGATCTAACAATCCTGTCAACTCTCCTATCTTGTGAGGTGGGGAGGCCCAGGAAGCCTTCTTAGCACCCACTTATAAAAGAGTGATCTAAGGATTTGCCAAGGTCGTACCATCCAGCCAATGCCAAAGCGGGGAAGAAGGGAGACCTTGGAAGCCTTTGAGGAGTGTTGACAACACAGGCACAGCCCAGCATGCCTTTAGTCCTCATCAGCGATTGCTTCAGCTTTCGGGTACTTGTGGTCTTTGTTTCCTTCCTCCCCTCTCACACGAAGGCAGTCTTAATAGGATTTTGATACTGGAGATGGGGCTGCATGTGAGGGCAGGGTCAAGGTTGAAGGCCACGCAAGAGATGGGGGAAGAGATTGTTGATTCGGGGTTCAGGGTCAGCAGTATTGCATCTCTGTATCTTCGTACCATTCTTCCACCATTGCATCTCTCCTCTCCCCCTGGCTGGGGAAGGCTCTCACATTTTGAAGACCCATCGGTTCAGATTGGGTCCCCCCCCTCGGTAATCCAGGATCCTCTTTCCATCTCCAGATCCACCCAGTTAACCGTGTCTGCAAAGTCCCTTTTACCATGTAGTGTAGTGTTTTCTCAGCTTTCAGGGGTTCATGTCTGGACCTCTTGGGGGGCTGTTACTGTCCCCAGCACATCACACTAGATAGGAGTTTCTGGTATTGCTCTCCCCCACCATATGCCACTGTGCTCGTGAGTCTGTGTGTTTGTGTATGTGTGTGTGTGCATGTGTGTGTATGAGAGAGATCCTCTTTATTTTTTTACCTCTGTTTTTATTTATTTATTTTGGTTTCTTTTCTCTTTTCATGATATATCACTGTTTACCCTTTGTAAGGCCTTTCCTTTTTCCTTTGTTGAATATTTTTCGCCTTTGTGATTCCAGTTCTCCACTTAACCATTTTGTTTGTATTTCTTATTCATTGAGCTGTTTATGCTTTAAAAAAAAAAAACTCATTTGATCTTCCTGTTCTCTCTTCCTAATTTAATTTTCTTATCACTTTCCTTCGATCCCACTTCATCTCTGTTTCTGCACAGCATTCACTCAATCTCTTCTGTCCTTTTTCAGCTTCCGCTCCAAAACCTTGCTCTCATCCAGAATTCTTATCAGCATGCACACATGTTGTTTCACTTTTGCGGTTCCTTCAGCCCTGACTGTGCAATTTATGTTTCAACAAAAGAGGGAGGTGGGGAAGCAGACAAAACATGGAGAAACCGTTGATGCTGAGAACCACAATATAGGCTTGTTTAACTTTGCCTTTGAAGGCCTGAATTCTGTAGCCCAACCCCACCCTCTAGAGCTCCTGTTAAAAATTCTCAGGAAAACTGTGACAAAATGTACACAGACATTGATTTTACCTGTGTAAATATGTATGTTTGCTCAGTAAGAAGGGTCAGAATATAATTTGGAGTCATCTAAATTATCTAGTATAAGTTAAAATTTGGGGGTGTAAGTTTCACTGCATTTCTAACAGTAACCTTTAGAATATGATAGACTTAAACCTTCATGTCGTTGAGTCTTGACTGATTCTAGTAAAAGCATTTTATAAGTTGCAGAATTTTCACTTATAAAAATTACCAATAATAATATTACTGATGATGAAAAGCCTTCTATTTTTACTACTGAAGGGTCTTAGTCTTTTCAGACCACAGACTAAATCTGTACAGAATAAGATCTAAGTTATGCATTTCCTTTCCAGAGACCTGCATGTGCATAACAATCTGTGTTTGTTTCCAGAAGGCTCCATTCATAAATGTATTCTACAAATAAATACTGAGCATAAACATAGTGAGCAAAACATAAGGACTGTTCTAGGCATTATGGATATGTCAGTGAATAAAATAGTTAAAGCATTTCCTTTTAAAGATCTTGCTCTGTGGGTAGAGAAAGATTGACAACACATCAATAAATAGACAGTACTCCAAGTAATTATTAAGATAAGAGGACAGGATGGTAAGGGAAGCGCTCTCAAAAGGTGGCCTTTAATCAGAGATATGACATAAGGGGGGGTGCTGATATTTAAAGGATGAGTCAACTATTGTAACAGCTTGCTATCACTTAAGTTCCTGTGTGGGAAGCCAATTTAGATAGTCAGACAAAGGCCTTTTTGTCATTTAATGTGAAGAACAAGTTTTAGCTTAAATTCTTACACAGAGCCATGAGTAACCAGAAATTAGCACATTCCAGAGAAGAAATACTCTTTCACATTTATTTGGTTTTCCAATTTGACTAAGCAAACATATGATTATCCACTGAAACAGTCGCTCCCAAGATGGTATTAGATTGCCCATTCTGAGGGACTGAGAGAAAAATTATTGCAGATACATTTTAAAAGGGAAATGTTAAGAAGCCAACACTGAATGTTTTTATAGTATTCATATATATGGCATCATCCAGGAGAAGTTTTTGTGATGCTGAAATTATCGACTGTGTCCTGGTAAAGAATCTCCCTTAGAGCTTTCCTTTTAGAGTCACCAAGTCACTGGTTTGTTTTTTGTTGTTGTTGTTGTTGTTATTTTGAAATGCTCCAAGGACCAAGAAGGCAGAATCTTCCCCTTAGAGATAGGCCTCTTTAAAATCAAAATGGCGGCTCCCAAATACCTAGATACAGTCAAGTTCTCTGGATCCAGTTTTGAATTTGAAGCTGCTCCATCTTGGCCTTACCCTATTTCTGGTACCAGAGAGAGGTTGTGTAGACTGTGGTGATTCTGTGGAGTAAGCACCCCACATAAAAGCCCCCACACCTTTGCCTTCAGCTGACTGACCTGTAGAACCATCTCCTCAGACTTGTGTTCGGTCTTTGGATAAGTTCCATGGGCTATTGATCTCGATTATGTTAGTTTATGTTCTATAGGCAGATGTTTGCTTAGTTTCCATCAACAGTAAGAAATTGCTTCTGCATTTGGAATTGTAATCAGAAGAGTGGATACTGCTAGTTCCATAGAATGCCAATCCACTTAATCTTATTGAAATAAATTTTGGAAATAGAGGAGAGAGAATCGGTTCAAAACACTTTGTTTTTCATCCCTCAGAGTCCCATTCCAAAGGAAAGAAATCACAAATCAAATTTACTTCACTCATGCCTGTACCCACCAGGAGTTCCAGCTGTTTAATCATTCCATTCCGGTGAAGGCCAGTTGAGAAAAACTGCTTCAACTGGATCTGGATCCTTTGCTGAGATTTCACCCCCAAAGCGTGTCCTTCAGATTGCCCCTTTTTATTTTTAAACGGCTTCTCAAAGTGAAAGCACTTATGTTGTTTATTTGCTGAAAATTCAGATTTTCTGTTTTCCAAATCCACAGTCAATGATTCAATTTTCAAAAGTTAGGAAGTTCTTGGGTCAAACATTAGCCATTCTGCTTTAGAAATCTGGGTAAACATTGCTCTCCTTTGCTTTTCTCTCTTTCTTTTCTTTAACTGCCTTTATTATGAGCTCGAGAGGACTGGTAATGGTTTGTTGTCATTTTTCTCTCAAAATGAAATAACAAGCTCTCCTGTTTTATGTTTTACTTTTTATTTTACTTGCCAAGCAGGAATTTGATGGGCTGATTTCTTACATCTGGGATTGAGGAATGACTAGCACAGGCTCTGGGGAGAGATTTTGTATCCTAATTATATTAATATGTATGTGTGTGTACATTAAGAAATTGGGAAAACACTTATATAAAGATTCAAAATTATTGAAATTTTTAGTTTTATTTTTAGAAATTTGTATGAGTAGTTTATATTCCTATACCTTCTTGAGTGACTTTTTTGCACCTGACAAGGAAGAAGTGGATAAAACAATGCTAATTATCCTGCCTTTTGAATTTCCCAAATCTTTCCTTAACCCTTCGGCATCATTAGAATCGTAAACCACTGTCCCAGTTAACTCATTAGCTATTTCTTATCTATTATTGCAAAGTGCATGTAATGAGGACTATAAAATCAGCACCCTCAAGTAAACATAGAGATCTTTAAGAATAAACTCATCTGACCGGCCACTTAGTGTGTAGTTAGTGACTCACTCCTTAATCAAAAAGTGTTTGTAGTAACAAGAAAAATCTCCCTAATTTTACATGTTGGTTTCAATAGACTGGTCATAAATAAACCTACATACTAACTATGTACGTCATGAACCTAGAAAAATACAGTGTTGTCGAATTTGCCATCTGCCTGCAAGGACACATCTGGTGTAAAATAAAGCTATGAAAGATACTCCAGAGTCTGAAAGGAGAAAGAAGGGATTATATTTCAAAGGCGGTTTGGACATAAATTGCAAATTATTCATGGTGGATGGTCTGGTTTCTCCTTTTGTTTTATCAAATGTGAGTGTTCACATCTTAAAATGAACCAAAGCAGGGCCAACGATACCTTTCTTCTCCATTTAAATGGAATATTTCCTTATGGACTTGCGATCTTCAAATAATTACATATCTGCGTTGTTTAAAAAAATATTGAATGTGGTAGAGTAAATCTAAATGAGCTGATACTGTACTTTCGCAAAGAAGTTTCCTATGTTATACCAGGAGGAGTCTTTTGGATGAACTTGTCTATTCCAAGGTATTACGTAGGCAGAATAATGATTTGATTTCCATTGATTGTGAAATGATTGCACAGTAAACTTAATTAGCAGTCACCATCTCATGTAGATACAAAAAGGGGAGAAACCATTTGTCCTTGTGGTAAAAACTCCTAGGAGTCATGTATACCATGGAGCGCCTTAACTGTAGTCATCTCATTATACATTGCATCTCCAGTGCTTACTTATCAATAAAAGTTTTCCCTTTTGACCACCTTCACCCACTTTCTGCTCCCCACCCCACCTCTGGGAACCAAAAATTAGAGTCTTTTTTTTTCTGAAGTTTGTTTGTGGAGCCCACATACAGGTGAGATCACGTTGGTCTTTCGCTATGAACTTATTTTCCGTCATAGACTCCTTTTGCGAATAACCTTCCACACATGTGCCCTGTTGGCCTCAGGATGGCGCACAACTGACCTCTGGATAGTGACGGGCCTCGGGAATCGTGCCCTGGGAGTTCCGTGCACTGCAGTGGAAGAGCCTTTCTGTTCGGCTCTTCATGCTGTAGGCACTGATTGCAGCCCCGTCCCCCGCCCCCCCCCCCGCCGTCCCGTGTTAAACAAGCCAGTGAGGGTTCAGTGAGCTGTGAGGTTCAGAAGGTGAAAGCGTGGCATGTTGTGGCTTCCAACTCAACACCCAGGTTTACAATGACGAAATAGTCCGAGGTGAATTTTCTAGTGAGTGTCTGATCTCGCTTTCCCCTTCCGTGGACCAATCTACGCAGAGAAGGGACGCTGGGGCCACATCAGGGCTGATATAAGCGGAAAGAATTGTTTCTCTCTGGAGAGGACCTGAGAGAGGAGGAGGAAGAGGATAACATTTTAACGACTGAAAAATGACTGGGCCCCCACACCTTTAAATAGCAACTTATTGTTTACAAATCCCATTTCAAGCCTATCACCTCAGGCAGCTCAGCTCGAGCAAAGGTTCCGGTCATGTGACTTCAGGCTTTCAAGCCTGAAGTGAAACTGAAATACTTGGAATTTTGCCTCCTGATTCCCAGTTAGGAAAAAGAAGAGACAACGTTTAAAACCAGCCCGACTGCGGATAGTTTGTTCAACCTCCCTATTTTCCTAGTATGTCGCTTCTTCCCCGGTGTTTCTGGAATTTAGAATAAATCTAGGGATGAATTGCTCCAGGCGGCCCCTGTGAACGCAGGTGAAAGAGCGGCGCAGCCATCACCCAGAGAGCTGAGTCTGCCCACGTGGCAGTGGGACAGCAGTGACAGCTGTCACCAGCTTTCAGCCAGGCATCTGCTCCTGCCTTTCCTGAAGGTTCGTTCGCGGCCGGACAGCTGGAGGATGTGGCATCTCCAAGGGGTGTTTGCAGGGAGGTTCCTCAGAAAAGGCTCTGCTCATCCCCCTCTGACTGAAGCTGTGACTAAAATGCGGAAGTGATGGGGCAGTGCCCGCTGGAGGGGAAGCGGAACGGAGTGGCGCGTCCTAGAACCCGGTGCGGGGGACAACACAACCGCCGTTCTTGCACGGTTGCCGCAGGCAGAGGCAGTCTCGTTTTCTGTTGATCTGTTTCACCTCCCTGTTATCTTCCTGGGCCAGGCAGTGTTCTTTCTGTCTTCTACAGGAAAACAGAGCTGGGAGAGGTCGAGCGCTGTAGCACCGGTGATGCGGGCACCCCCACGGGAGGCAGGATCTGCACTCCCTGCTGGGCATCCACGTCTGCGTGCCCGGCGTGGGCCCCCAGCCTCCTGGCTGGGCTCTGTTTAGGACTCCTTGCAGATCTTTGTTACTCAAAGAGCCCCTCTCAGACCAGGTATGTCCCTGTCGCCAGGAGCCAGTGAAAAACATGCAAAATCTCTTTTCCCACTTCAGAGCTGCTGCCGAGCTGACTGGTCACACCAGTGAGGCTGCCACGCATTAAATTGGCAGAAGTCCTGTCCTAGGCTTTTCCTAGACCACCGTTGTCATCTGAAGGTCCGTGCACGCAGCGTCCCCAGGGAGGGGGACTGGGAACCCCAATAGTGCAAGCCTGTGGCAGGGTCCTCCTGTCCGAGAAAGGTTCCACCTGCTCCTGAAACCCACGTGTGCAATGGCAGGGAGGCTTGCAGGGCTCCTGGAGGCCGAGGGACTCTTTTCAAAGGGACAGGGTTGCCAGGAACAGTGACGCTGGGCCATTCAGCATCTACTGGAGCTGCTTCCCCAGACGCGGGGCTCGATGCGCTTCTCACCTGCTGTACCCGCATCCTGAAGATGTTCCGCTCCTCCGGGCTGTGAGAAGGAAGGCCGAGAGACAGGGAGTTTAAAACCTAACAGCTTGGGAGGATGGGTGCCGTTGGTGTACGCCATTATTTTGGGGCCCTAACAACTACCAAGCCCTTTCCTTCTTTGCCAGCTGGTGTATAGGTGATGGGGGTACAGGGCATAGACACACAGCAGGGCCAGGTAATGCCCGCTAAACGTAACAGAGATGATGACAGGATGAGCACGACTCATGGAGCTAGAAATTGAAAGTCACTTTGTTCGCTTCTGAATCCTGTGTCTTAAGAAGTGGTTATGTTTACTGGTTTTAACTGAGAAATTTTGGGACAGCTTGAGGCTGGCTCGCGGAAGATGAACCCAAATGTGATGACGAAGGCAGGTTGGAAGTGACGAGAAGGCGCTTTCAGATGACAGCAAAGCAAAGGCACCCTCGCTCCGCCTCCTGGCTCTCCTGACAGATCGGGGGCCCCGGCCCAGAAGGGGCACGGGAGACTCCGAGCACATGGAAGCTTTGGCGTTCATTGTCTTCGGCGGGTTTCCCAGCGGAGTATTTATCTTGAGGGTTTGTCCACCCGGGACTGCACCTCATAAATGAAAAGTACAACATGTGCATCTTCCATGCTGAAAAATAAACAGCAAGTAATCTTCCGTAAACAGTAACGCAGCATGCTTGGTCAGACTTACAGATGCAGCCCTCCAGATAAACAGCACGGCTCCTTCTGAATACCCAGTCCTCTGCAGCCCACAGCCATGTTTACCGCAGAGGAAACTTCTTTTGGAAGCAGCATCGCTTCCCCGCGCTCGCGCAGCGCCATCTCGCGCACAGTGGGAAATCAGTTACAATCCACGGGATGCGCCGATGAATCAGATGGCATTTCGGAGATGCCAGGAGAGGAAGGCAGCTTTAGTCATTCCTCTTTTAGTTCTTTCCTCGGAGGGCTGAACTGCCCCGAGGCAGCTCCTGTCGATAGTTCCAGGTCAGGAAGTCCAGGAAGGCCCAGGGAGGAGAGGGCAAGGACTGGCCTTGTGGCTCTGCCAATGGTCTCGTCTATTCCGATTTTGTTTCCTTCAGCTGGAGAAACAGGTGTGCCTGCCCGTAGGGCAGAAGGCCGGAAGCCCCAAGGTCTGGAGGTAATCACATCCTGGTCTCTCACATTTCCTGGGTGAGTCACTGGCCAGCTGCCACTGCCAGATCCGTCTGTCCCAGAAACGCTGCCCTGTCGGTGGCTATGCAACAGGTCCAGAGCCAGTCACGGTCCAGAGCAGGTAGCAAAACCCAGCAAATTATAGGCAGCCCCGGTGGACCGTCCTACCTGGCGGGCTTCACCCTGCCTGGTTTAAAAGCCTGAGGTATGCTTTCGTTGGGCCTTGTTCGGTGAGAAAGTGCCGGGACAGGTCGTCCTTGTGGTAGAAGGTCTTTCACAAGTGAAAGTCAAGTGTGAGCAAGCGCGGATCCCGTTTCCTCCTGTGTCAGAGCTAAAGATACCTGTCCCCGAGCCAGGGCCCACGCAATGATGTGTCCCTGGCATCTACTCCCCGCAGCGCCATCCCACTGTCTGCTCGCCCCAGCTTCTCCGCTGCACACTCACCTCCTCAGGCCAAAGTTCCTCCTTGAGCAAACGTCCCCTGAAGCCATTTCTTCTAATTTTGACCACTAACCCCCCTGTAAAGACAGTTTACGCTCAGAACGACTTTACTGCTCATCTCTATTCACTCCTCAACTCGGCCCTTGGGCGCCCACCCTCCACCCCCACTCTGCTGAACCCCTTGTCCCCAAGGTCACAGAAGACCTCAGCAGCTAATTCAGCAACCGGTATCCTTATGGCATCTAAACTCTGTAGCAAACGCTCCTTCGATGCTTTCCGCCACCCCCAATTTCTCTTCCTGCCTCTCAGTAAATGTCTTGCTCTCCTTGGCAGCCGTCTTTCCTGCCATCTGCTCCTTACCTGGCTTCCATTTTAGCCTTCCTACGCCGCATGTTCCTTTCAGCCTTTAGTCTGTTCCACAACTCTTGGTGACGACTTGCTTGGTTTTCGAATCTTCCTCATCGCAGAGCGAAGGGAGGGAAGGCTTGGGCGTCTCAGAGAGCAGCCACTGTTGTCAGGTGAGCAGGACAGGAATGGAAGAGGAGGGAAACACTGGAGCCCTGGGGGATCTGGTTTACTATGCCAGCCCCACCCCAAGGAGCTCATCACTGCAAAATGCCAGCCTTAGCGATGCTGCACGTGTGCTGGGGCAACTTTGCCTCCACTCACTTGCATTTCAGTCTCTTTCTCTCCCTTCTCTCCCCGCATCTCCATCCCTCCACCCCTCTCCCATCTTTGCTCACCTCTCTCTAGTCTCCAGTGCCTTTCCTCAGCATCCCTTCTCATTTCTTCGACTCGTTTGTGTCATTGGCTGCTTCCTGGTTTCTGCTCTCTTCCACTGCCCTCGGCTCCTCGCTTAGAGAAACCTCATTCTGCGACTGAAAACATGGCCCCAGCATTTCTGGTTGTCAGCCGCCTACTTTTGCTGCCCTTTAGAACCAGGTGGAATATGAGCGGATGCAGGTGTCTATGCATGGCTGAAGGAAGGAAGGGAGGATGCAGCTTCCAACCAGATATCTTCATTCATCACTGTGTCCTCAGTGGCTGCCCGTGACATGGTCGTTGCCAGTGACTGAGCACCCACGAAGCATCTGCCTTTATTCCATTTACGTATAAGGAGACTGCGGCTCTCAGCTGAAGTGACTCGCTCTGTGTAGGTCAAGCAGTGGCGAAGCCAGGGTTGTTACGCTCTGAACACCTGAGTCAATGTTATGCTCAGAATGTTATGCTGAGTCAATGAATCCAGTGCA
This sequence comes from Uropsilus gracilis, assembly GCA_004024945.1. Lineage (NCBI taxonomy): Eukaryota > Metazoa > Chordata > Mammalia > Eulipotyphla > Talpidae > Uropsilus > Uropsilus gracilis. The sequence goes on along the minus strand of PVHY01002266.1, from coordinate 74,588 downwards.
GTGTCCTCCCCAGTATATCTGAAGGACTGATCCAGAACTCCTGAATACACCAAAATCCATGAAAGCTCAGCCCCTTCTATAAAGTGGCATATTTGCCTATGACCTCACATTCTCCCCTATTTTGACCACTTTAAACCATCTCTAGGTCACTTATAATGCGTGGTCTGATGTAAACGCTACATTGCTCGACCCTTTGGTTTGGGTAATGGTGACAAGGGAAGATGTCTGCACATGTTGAACACAGATGCAGCCATTAATAGACCCAGCTATCTAGAATATACTTGGGCTCCGTGCATGTCGACCCTGCAGACAGGAAGGCCATGTTTTTCTGTGTTCATTTGTAAATAAAGCAACATCCAAGGTATATGTTAATACTTGAACAAGCACTTGGGCTTTTATGTCTCTAGAATTTTTAGTTTGTGAAAATTGAGGGAAAAATCACCATCTTCCAACTTGGAAGATCCACTGAGTAGATCAAGGGAACAAGAAACCTTCATTGATGAGTAATATTCCACTGTGTATATGTACCACATCTTCATCCAGTCATCTGTTTTGGGACATTTGGGTTATATGATTTTATGATAACATGGATGTACCTAGAAGAAATCATATTAGCAGAAGCAAGTCAGAAAGAAAAGGACAGAAACCAAATGGCTTCACTATTTTATGGGATGTAGGAAAAATAAACAAAAAACCATGAGGAAAAGTCAAAAGAAGCTAACAACCAAACTGAAGTACACAACTCGGGGTGGGGGGGATGGTACGGGAGAGGGTGGGAACAATCAGGGAGGGAAGACAGTGGGCAAACCCTAGGGATTACAAAGATGTGAAATTTATATATAGATAAATTATTTAATATATACAAAAGATGTACCAGTACAAATGGAATTTGTAAAATAGATGAATATATGCCTTTAAAAAAAAAAAGAAAACATTCAGCAGCAAGTGAGAGAACACTCCCCCTCGGATGGAATTAAACACTGGTGAGACTGCATCCTGACAGAGGAAACCCAGCGTGGTGTGCACACCATGGACAGAGTATTAGGAAGCAAGTCTCCTTCCCTGCGGGACCTGGCCTGCTGTGTGCGTGACTTTCCTCTCAGACTGGGTGCAGTTGGCAGCATGAGTTTCATACATCACATTGACATATGATGGTGGCCAGATTCATAAGTACGGGCTTTCTCTTCCTTTCTCCTTCTCAGCAGGAGATCATTTCTAGTAGCTTCTTCGTATGTCATCAGTTGGAGTTGAGTCACATGTGTAACTCACAAGCCAAGATACAACCTAGGATAGAATTTCTCTTCTACCAATGATTAGCCATGTGACCTTAGGTAGGTCATTTGACTTCCTTAGCAGCCTCTCTTAGCTGCTACCCGACTGTCATTTGCCCTTCCCTCCTCCCTCCAAACAGAGGCCTGATGTTTGGCTCTCTACCTTTCCCTGTGTTATGAAGGATAGAGGACCCGACCCTGGCTCATTATTATTTTTAGTCAACTGTGGTTATACGTTCATTTACCAGAACTGCTCTAAGAAGGAACATGCACACAATATCAGTTTAGGATTAGTGGCATAACAATCACGAAAAGAGCAAGAACTAGAAGTAACCATGGCTTTAAATAAAATGAATGTAATTTAGTTCAGAGTGGAGACAAAGAAGTAGGTGGTAAGCAACCTGGGCATGCCACGGCATCAAGGACGAGGCTTTCACTAGCCCACTGTCTGTCATTTTGCTGTGCCATCTCCAGTCCCATGTGGCTGTTCAAGCTCTGGAAATTACCTGTATTTCTGTTGGCAGGAAGACCTCGTCGCTGGGGATTTTGTCTCGTGGCCACAAACTAGGCTATGAGAAGCGTGGAACCAGGGAGGGAGGGGCACCAACCAGCAGTCATCGCCACAGCATGTGTATTGTTGAGACTACACAGGAAATGCATCGTGTCTGGGAGCGGATACCCCAAATGCTAAGCTTCTGCTGTTTCATTTTTCTCTCTTACTGGGGTACAGGTGGTTGGCAGTTAGTTCTACGTCTGTGAGAGCCAGTGACATGTAGATAAACACACTGGCACGGTAAATAACGGACCGAGCACAATACCTCTGTGTTATGTATCTGAGGGTGAGAAGGCCGCCCAGGTGTGTTGGTGGTTTTCTGCACTTGAGGCCAGTCTGAAAACCAGCTCGCGCCCCACACTGCACAGGGCTGTGCTGAGCCCACAGCACTCACTTCTCTTTTCTTACCACAGAGTCTTCTGGGGGTGGGGCACAGTGTCTGGACTTCAAAGGAGGTGGCGATTTGTGGAACTTGGTAGTCATCTCAAAAGTGCAGCACCAGTGGGAGTGACCCTGCTGGAAAATCTTGTACCTCAACTTTCGAAAAGAAAGTTTATATATAAATAAATTAATTAATTAAGTATATGCATATTTACATGTATTTACATATATATTCACACATCTATTACAGATATACATATATATTTACATGGTTGTATCCCCCAGGTTCTCCCGCCACATCAGCTGTGCACCGTCAACTTTATTTTATATGATTTTATGTTCTTCTTGTCTTAAAGGGGCTTTGGGAATGAAGCATCGGAGGGAAACAGCGCCTTTGTTGATTGATATGAAGCACACACACATACACACGCGTTTCTCCAACTGAAAGGGTGTGTAAAACCTTTGATGTTTGTGGACAGTATTCATATACAGTATTTGCTTAAGAGTCAAAGGCAGGTTTCATCTATGTGATTAGTTAATACGTTGCTAAGGGGCTTCAATCCCAGACTTTACAAAAGAATTTCATGGATGCTGAAGGAGGCAAGCGGAAGAAGTTCAATCTGAACCCTCCAAGGCTCTTGGAGAAGCATCTTCCTAGAAGCTGCTTTGAAAGTGTGAAGCAGGTATAATATAAAATTCTGATGCTTATGGTGCTTAGCGTGACATGATTCGGAATTATGAGTGCTTTGTAATATGGCGGTAGGAAACTTGGTGCTGACTCACATTTTTTGCAAGGCCTTTATCATAAGTGAAGTAAGATTTGGAGGTTGTGCTGGCCACACTGCTGAACAGGACTCGGTGGCTCTCTGTCATCCGCCTTTAAGTACCACGTCCAGAGCTAATTGATTAATTAGACTAATTTTCTCTTGTCATCAAATGAAGCTTGTTTTCTGTTATTTGAGGTAATTGTGCGTTCCCAAATATAAAGAAGGTTGTATATAATAAGTTAGTCTTTTTGACATTACTAACTCATGGTTGTCTCATGCAGGATGGGTTGTTATTACCACATTTTGGGGTGAATGGACTGTGCTTCGATGGGGACTGATACCATTAGCTATTGGGGCACTGACATCCAGGCCCAGCCTGGGGAAGAGGGGAGTGCGGGATAACTGCTGTTGGGGATGGCTTCCTTTCTGAAGTGATGAAATGTTGGCAACTGTGTGCTAGAGGTGATGCCATCATTGCGAGGATATTTACTTACATCCACCGGGCTGCACATTTCCCAGTGATGAGTTGTATGGCATGAGGATTACACCTCACTTTTGAAAAAAAGATATAGTTTAGGAGCCAGCCTTGAAAAAGTCAGCCCTGGTTGATATTTCTTGTTCCTCCGTCCACAGAGCCAATACTTATAGGCATATCGCGGTGTCCTGTTGCTGTGCTGGTTGCAACTTGTAGGCCACCCATCTTTAATGCTAGAATTTAAGTTATTAGCACAGGGAAGAGAAGCTGTGTGTCACACGCAGAATTTGTGCAGCTACCCAGGGGGACCCCATCTCTGGAGACGGCTGCAACTTGGGTGGGGGAGGAAGGAAACAATGCTACAGCTATCTGGAGGCAACAGATACAGTCAGAAGTCTGAACAACTCACCGAAACATACTCAGGGTACCGGTAAAGACCTGAGCCACAGCATGAGTGGTTGGGTGCAGATTCTCTAGCCCGTCCCCTTGTCAGACTCAAACAGAAAGACTTTCCCACCAGCAGAATGAGAGGAAAGTCAGGAATCCCCATGAATCAGCACCCTCTGGGGCGAGTCCACCTCCACTGCTTGGCAAGTAAGGCCAGTGATGAGCCAGCGTCCATCAGGCACGAGGCAGTGTACATGCCTGTCATTCAGATGGGTGACGAAGGGCACCTGAAAGACAGTGACTCCGCCTGCAGCCGAGGGTTAGCTCATAAGCACAGGGCCACTATCATTAAAATCCACAACAAGAGAGCCAGGGGCTGCAGGGGAGAAAGCGGCGGCCTTCTCAGCTGAGTGGAGTAGCTTCTTACAGCAGATAACAAAGCTGTGACAAAACTCCCCAGCAGTGTAAGGTGCGAGTGAACTGAGGTGCGAGTGAACTGGGGTGTGAGTGAACTGGGATGCGAGTGAACTGGGGTGCCAGTGAACTGGGGTGCCAGTGAACTGGGGTGCCAGTGAACTGAAGTGCGAGTGAACTGAGGAGCGCTCCGGCTAGGTGAGTGTGAAGTGCTTCAATGCTGTAGCCTTGTTCTCCTCCTCGGTGTGTCACAGTGACGTGGGTCCTTCGTGTTACCTACGGGCGTGATAGATTCTCCACAAGTCTGGGTGGAATTTAATTGTCTGGCGATCATATGGACGGAAACCTTTTGCAGCGGGCTGTGCCAGCTATGAAAGGGTACGCGCAGCGTATTCCGTTAGGCTTACACTCTAAATGCGCCATAGATCTCACAACATCCTCTCAAATAAACCTTCGTCTAACAGAGTTCATGAATGTCCCACCGGATGTAAGAACAACGCAGTCATCTTTTCCAAAAAGACAAACGAGAGACTGCAGTGACCAAGGGATTGAAGGAAAACCCACATCGACACGCTCATGGGCCATTTTGCCACCAAACAGGGAAAAGCATGTGCTGATCACTCCGGCGTCAAAATACTTGCACTTAGGTCAGGGCCGTGTGCCGGGCGAAGGCAGGCAAGCGCGTAGGCCCTTTGCCATAGTGGAGTTTCCACTGGGGCCTAGTCATTCCTCATGCTTCAACCTCTGATCCCCTGGAGAAAAGGAGGCGGTTCATGGAGCAGCAAGGGGGCGCTGAGTCCCAAGGTGCTGTGGGGAACGTGGTCAAGTACGAAGGATGCCGTGGCTCATTCTTCAGAGGGCATTTAGTGCAGTGGGCTGCCGGGAAACTGGCAGCGGCTCCTCTGTCCTCAGAACAGTGCCCGGCTAAGACAGAAGCAGACCTTCCTGCACGAAGCAGCAATAAACCCGCTTGCCGTGGAGACAGCAGTCCCGCACACACCAGCCAGGCCCCTCTCCACACCCCCTTCTTCAGTGAGACCCTCCCTCTGTCTCATTTCACTCACTGACTAGTAATGTAGGGGAATTGAGTCACGTGGATGGGACGCTAAAGGGCCTGTGTCTGGACTCTTCCCCACAGCAGGCGTCTATGATGCCACACTGGGGACAGCTACGCCCAGGCTTCTCTACGTGGGCCTCCGAGTGTTGAGCTCTGTCCCCCCAAGTCACTCGCCCTCGTTCTCCCTCAATGCTTTCCTTCGAAAACAACTCCTGGGGGGAGGTCCAGGCCTACTTGGGAGCCGCTGTTCTGTCATTTGAAATCAGTTTTGAAAGCTGGGCCGGACCCGAGCCCACCTGTCAGCTATTCAAGTAGTTGAAGCCGGTGTTTCTGCTACCCCGTAGGCTCCACACCTTCAGACTAAAGCGCCACCATTTCTCTCACGGATTTCAAAGCCTTGTTAACTGATGCTGTTCTAGAAACCTGACCACCCTGTCTCTTCAGTGTCTGTCAGAAGTGTGGCCTCCAAGCAGAGTTGGGAACTTGGCACGTGTTCTGGTCTGGTGGGCCCTGCTGTCATTATCACTGTGCTCTAGTTGGACTCAAAGGTTCTTTCCATGCAGCTCCAGTTTCTTTTCTTGTCTGGTTTAGCATGTTTGTCAGATTTCATTCGAACTGGGTGGGCAGTCTGAGAGCTCTACCTCTTCCTCAAGTCATGTCTCCAGCGCCAGCTAATCTTGTCACAATTGAAATGCCAGTGTCTCTCGAATGTTTTGAATCTTTTTGTTTTAGTCTTCTAAATACTTGGTTTAATTGAGTTATACACATAACTCATGTAAACTGTATGTTAAGACCTTAACTCTCTCCCCAGTGATCTGTTCTTCCTAGCTTGGTGCCATCTGCAGATTTGATAAGAATGCTTAGGTCTTTCTGCAAGTTTTTGAAGATGTGGAGCAGGATGGGACCAACTATCTGCCATTGTAGATTCACTCTCTTGGTTAATTAGTACCTGAAATCCATAGTTCTTCAGGTCATGTGAATGTACAGCCATTTGTGCTCTATTTTGCTGACTGATTCACAGAAATTCCAGAAAAATGTGCTCAGTACCTCACTGAAATTACTAATCCATCTAAACTCTTTGGATCAGAGTCCATGGTGATGGAAGAAAAGTGGATCGATGATCTCTGGGGAAACTATATTGAGGTTGATGTTCAGGACACCATTTTATATAAGAGAACAATATATGACTGTGTTTACCTTGACTCTATCTCAGATCATATTCCTCTCCAAGCTAAAATTCTAGAATTACTAGTGCCCATGTCATAGTAAATGATGATGATGGTGGTGGTGGTGGTGGTTGTGATGGTGATAGGGTGGTCTAACAATGGTGAAAATGATGACCACCATGATGGTGATGCTGATTATGATGATAGCCATGATGACGATGATCATTGTGGTGGTCAACTTATATATAATAGCTTTTTCTGGGTTCCAGGTGCCATATTAACCCTCCGCAAATTGTTATCTCATTTAGTCATCACTGCAATCTTGTGGGCTAGCCTGTGTACACTGACCCAGATCTAGTTGGACATTCACAACTCTCAGTTCTCCTTAGTAGATATTGGGAGCCACAAAAGATGTGCAAACTGCTAAAGATTAATGACTGTTCTCTGCTGATATCAGGCTTTATGAAAGACCAGAAATCTCCCACATATGTAACCGTTTGTCAGGCAGCAGGCATCACAATCCAAACTATTTTGTGAGCTTGACAACAACAAAAATATTGCCTGTCTCTTCAGGTGCTCTGAACATCTATTTGCATGAAAAGTTTGCCATCACAAAAACAAAAGAGTGCTGGCTCGTTAGAAAATCCTAGGCAACAACTTTTCTAGAATATAACTGTCCCCCGTCATGGGCACACACCCTTTCTACCAAAGGGTTCAAGGACAGGATGGTGACCAGAAAGTGTGAGGAGGAAGCAGAGCAAGCAGGGAAGAGGGAATTGAAACAAGGAGTGAGAGGCCAGACAAGAACTTGTTTGGGCTGAGTGCCACAAGATTCAGGCTCCTCCTACATGGCGGGTATTTGCCCAGTTACTGAGAAGCGGGTGTGGTCCTTGGGATAGCTTAGCCCACATGACATACCTGCCACACCTTTTTTTTTTTTTTTTTTTTTTTTTTAGTTTCAGGATTCCCTTGCCCCTGACAGATCACCTGAATCAAACAAAGTGACGCTAGGGACTATCTCACTGCTCAAGACTTCGAAGAAGCCTTCAGGAACCGTCAATTCCCTGAAGAGGAATTTCCTTCTCAGGGTGACTGGAAGTGCAAACTCCTTCCCCAGTTGTCTTCCTTATATACATTCTTGCCAGGGAGCGCATGCTATGTGGAACGAATGCCTTCTTCCCTCTCCACAGCCCCTGACAGGTTGACCTAGTATAGGATGGGGCGTAGGGGAGCGGGGGACACAGTGGAGAAGGGGTGGGCTCTCTCCTGCCTTCTTTCCAAGGGCCTGTTAGGGAACCCTGCTTGCTGGGACATACCTGTGTCTTGGTCAGACCAGCAGTCTTAGGAACTGGCTGCTCTGAAGGCCTGTCTTTATTGAGGTCTCTACAATAGTGCACCTGCTGATGCATTTCCCAATGGACACAGGTGGTGCCTGTTCTTGCAACTTGCTTTTTATGCGGAACTGTGTCCGAGGGGCATTAGTTCCTGGTAGCTCTGACCCGGATGAATGTTGCCGAGTGTGCTTGAACTTACGAATACACACTCAAAGGCATCTTTAAAGGTCAATGAGCACATTGTCTGGGAAAAATAATGTCTCTCATACACGTACTCTGATGCACAGATCCGTCACTCTGGGTAGGCGTAGTATTTGCACATAGTGTATTGGGATGTTATATGCATGCCAAAAGACAACCCTCGGTCATCTTTAAGGAAATAAACCCAAATCTGCACTTACTTCATTTCAGATTCCTCACGGGCGCTGAGAGCTCTTAGCTAGGAGCTGCAACCCCACCCCACGGCTGTAGCTGTAGCTGGTGGCTCCCTGCTGGGGAGCTGCAGGCCGTTACTTGAGATGCTGCCCCCTTCTGTGGAGGACGGGTCACTGCACTGAGCTTAGCCCTTACCTCTGCCCTTCCCCTCGAGTAAGAGCTGTGTTCAGCTGACTTATGGAGGGGTCAGATGGGAAGGTCTTCCCCGCCTTCTTGCGCTACTCCGGTCTGCTTGCGCTGTCTCCAAGTCTGTGACTGGGGCCTCGGCTTCGTTGGCTGAGGAGCCTGAAGGTCTGCAGATAGGCTCGCTTGGCGGGACCTCTGCAGGGCCTGGTTAAATGCGTGTTTTTCAAGGGTTCTAGGCGGTGCAGAGCCTTCCTCCGCTAGCAGACCTAATCTGCTAATAGACTCAGCCACTAGCCACCATGTCCTCCGTTGCATTGGCAGCGCTGTGCGTCGGTGTGTGTGAGAGGAAACTTCAGTTTTAATTCATCAGCACCAAGCTCGCTTTAGCCACTGCCGAGGACAGTCATCTTTGCAAACAACAGTTCCATTAATTCTAGAGGACTGTTATGTAACAATGAGTGTCTCCGTTGACTCGAACACGATGTTCCTGAGGTCTCAGGTCTCGTCCTGATCGCAGCTCTTTCACTTCCTGTCCCACGCTGAGCGTCTCCACGCTGCCTCAGCAGGGCCCGCTGAGAAATGAATGGAAGCTGCGCCCCAGAACAGGAGCACACGCGCCCTCTTGTGCGCCCCTGGATGAGGCTGTGGCGTGGCTTTACTCAAGGAAAGGCCAAGGCATTCCTGTGTAGATGAACATACAGTTGCACGGGACACCGTACAGGGCAATGTATGTGCGTGTGCACATGCGTGTGACTGCTGGGTCTCTCCCCATGTGTCCGTGTGTGTCAGGGGAAGACTAGCTAGAGCTGGTGCCGTGGTAAAGACGACAGCAAGAGATGCCTGTTAGTCGTCCGGTCATATGCTAAGTGCTTAGACCTACGACGGGTCTGCCTGCTGAGGCTTTGCCATAGTGATGGCGCGAGCGTGGCTTCCCGAGCCAGGTGGGGACTGACTTGTCAGTGCCTAGGCGTCTCCTAACGTGTGGTCTACATCCATGTTTGTCAGCGTTGTTTGGGCCTCGGCAGGAATTTTCCCACAGAAAGGATGTTCTAACTGGCAGGATCCCAGGACCGCCCACAAGTCCGTTTAACTATAACGTAGCTGACGAGCACTGTCAGGCTGGAGTTGGCTTCCCGGTGGGAAGCCAGCCTCGTATTAATAGCGTAGTTGCAGCTGCGCCGCGCGGCCAGCGGGTCTTTGCCGGACCGGCTGGGAAGCCAGGCGCTCCTTGTGACATTTGTGGGAGATGGAGTCCTCGGCCGGAGGAGTGGGAAGGGAGTACAGTGGTGGTGTGAGAAGCACGGCGTCCCACCTCCCCCTTCTCTAATCGCCGCCGATGCCCGGATCCTGCCGAGGAGACTGAGGTGATCCTGGGGAGACGTTCTCCCACCTTCAAGTCTGGGGAGAACCCAGCCTCGGGTCCAGGTTGCTGGGGCCACCTGTGGCCATGTACAGGATATGTGTAAGTGGGGTGTGCTAGGCTGCCTGGCGTTGCTGATGCGGTGCAAATGTCTCCCTCGCAGCTGTCTGTTCATGGGAAGTTGCACTAGAACCTCCGCTTGATTTCTGTATGAGTTGTGTTCGTTTTGCCTCATTTCAGCCTGGTGAGATGCTCGAGCTTCTTCAGTGGGTTAAAGTCATTATTTTAGACAAATGGGAAGGGTGTGCATGGTTGTAATAAAACATTCTGTTTTCTGATTTTAGGGGGAAATGGGAGAAGTGGGTGGTGAAGCTAAAGCATGTGTGTGTGTGTGTGTGCGTGCACATGGGCACACACATACAATCTGAATATGACCCAAGGACATGTAATTGAATACAACTCAAAGGTGTGCTGTTCACACTAAAACATGCTTTAAGGATTCAAAACTTAAATTTATTCCAAAAGGAAGTCTTTTTCCCTAGAGTATTTGTAGATATTTCAGACCCCGATTTGTTTGTGTCACAAGTATAGGAAGATAGTCCCACCCCCAAGCCCCTTTCTAAATAGAGAACTTAAAAAAATTGTTTTGCTTAAATTTAAAAAGAATTCCTCTGGAGTTTGAGTTGCTGAAACATGGATGGGACAATTGTATGTTGGGGTTAGCGTACAGAATTACAACATAGTTCATAATATTAAATAAGCCTCCACAGATAAGTTTAGATTCTTCCTAAAATATCGTGTTATTTCACCCACCCCCATAATTATGCATTTAGGGAAACAAAACCAAATGTACAAGATTTTCAGAGTGGTAGGTCTATTTGGACTCATTCCAACCCAGTTGCTCATTTTGTAACAAAGGGAACTGGAGAGCGAGGGGTGGTCACCAACTGAGCAAGGCTACTCTTGGCGAGGACAGAGCTGGGAGGTTGATGCCAAGCGACAGTGAGAGTGAGCAGCCTTTTGAAAGGTCCTCCGTTTCTTGGGTGGATGTTCCTCTTTCCATTTCATTCCCAGGACAACCTGACAAGGGGGGGGGCATATTCCGATTTTATGAATGACAAAACAGAAGCATGCAGGTTCTTCTGCCACTCATCATCCGTAGGCCTAGAGAGGCACAACAAAAATGCAAATGCACAGCCACAGAGCATGAATGTCTGGCATCGCCCAGGTTACCAGACTCACCCCCAGGCCTTAGTCTATCTCCCAGTCTCAGTGGCACCCCTTCTTCATGCTTGCCTGTGTTTAACATGTCAAGAGCATCTCCAGCCACCACCCTGGGTGGCCCTGCGTAGTGGGTCCCCCCTTACTTTCATTTTTCTGAAAAAAGAAAAGAAAAACAAAAAACTGTCCTTCTCGACTAACTAATATTCCCAAAGTTGTCTTTATGTAGCACCTCTGCTCTTCTTTGGAGAATATATGCTTTGAAATGTTTAGTACTTTGATTTAGATCTAAAGAATAGTGCATTTACTTCTCTCATCCAGTGATTCACCCATTCATTTAGTCCTTACTTCATCCAGTAAATATGTATTAAATGTCTACTGTGAGCGGACCCTGTTCTAGGCTTTGAAGATACAGCTCTAAACAAAGCAGACACATCTCTGCCCAGTCTAGTGTGTCAGGGCTTAGCCAATAGATAGCAGAAAATAAAGTCAGTGAGATGATGATGTGGCAAACAAAACAACACAGTAAAGGAATCAGAGAAAGAAGATGCCAGAAAAACAAGGTGGAGCTACCCTAAAGAGGACTTCACCAAGAGGGTGACATGTTATCACATGGTTAACTCGGTGAAAATGCTGGTGTTTGTTCTGCCAGCAGATTCCTTTGCTAAAGTGTAATATCTAGTCCCTCACCAGCGGGGGAATGCTTATGGCACCAGTCACCACCCTCCCATCCTTCTGGTGACACCTTCTCATCCACCTGCTGTGGAAGCCATTATTATCCATATAATACGGGGGGGGGGGGAAGCTGGAGTAGAAAGAGTTGTCCAAAACCCTAAGGGGGGTAGGACTAGAAAGCAAGACAAGCTTAGCGCCCAATCTACTTCCCCAAGCAACCGGTTTCCAAGGAAGGAGACCATCCCTCCGAACTGTTGAAAGGACCAGCTCATATTCATTAGTTTGTGTCTCCAGCAGGGAGTAGGTTGAGTCCCTCCTGGTAACTGAGAAGGATCCAAGAGATTCAACAGGACCCACAGGCAACGGTCTCTCACCTCAAGGCACTTCCCAGGACGCCCGACCCCATCCCAGGGCTTGTTCCCCAGTGCTGGAAGGAGAGTCTTTCTCTCCCAGGGTCTGCAAGCGATGAACATGGTGTTCTCATTTGTATTTCCCATCTGTACTTTTGAGTGTGTCGGGGCTTGAATGAGAGCATATCAGCTGGCCTGGGGACCAACACCACCCCGTGTGCCATCGTTCACTTGGGGCCGTGCATCCTCAAGTTCGACATCTGACCACCTTTATAGTGTTTCAGAGCAACGAGTGTCTCAGCTGGCAAACAGGAGCAGAGATTCTGTAGGGTCCGTTGAGGCAAGCGCAGGCTGCTGAGACACTGACCTTCTCCCGAAGTAAACAACATTCTCCACTCCCGAGGGAGTGACAACTGAGCAGTGAGAGACACAGTTGAGCAGTAACAGATGTTCTTTTTTCCATGAAGACAAACTGATGCTCATAAATATTCACCTGTGAGGAAGAGGTTCACAAACGGGAAGTGCACGCACTAGCCTTTCTGTGGGGTTCACTAGCCTTTCTGTGGGTTTTCTAGGGACAGGCGGGTCTGCACGGGGATTCTAGCTCACTACTCTGGTTTCAGCCTGTGGGCTGTGGGCTAGATGTAGGTTTGCATGCGTGGCAGGGGCCGGCGTGGTACCACAGATGCACATTGCATGGACTGGAGCAGAAGGAACGTTCACTTGGCATTCGACACTCTTGCAAGTGTCATGCCCCCGTCTCTCCTCCATAATGGGGATGCCGCGGGCATGGCAGTTCCTCTCCGACATCCCTGTCGTTCCCTCCTTGATTAGAATGCTGCTGTGTAGATCATAAGGATTTTGAATTTATAGACACTTCCTAAGGAAATGTGGACATGGATTGAACGGCAGTGGATGTGCCACAGAAGTTCAAAGGCAATAAGAATATGGTTGCCTTGGCAACCCTAGCTCTGCACTCTCTTTGTTTCATTACTTACTGTTTTCCTTTGTTACGGTCATTTTGAAGGAAACGAAAGGAAAGGATAGCAGGAAGGTCGCATGTACGGTTTGTGAGGCTGCTGGGAATCATACGGTTTTACGCAGATACAAAAGCATCTCCTTCCCTTAAAAGTTTGGCAAGTCCAGGCTTGTGAAATGAACCAGAAACCAGCTAAGACTTACGTTGAAACCTAAATCTCATCTTTACTCCCTGTTAGCCATCAATACTTTTAAGGACTGAAGGAAATGATTACTTCTATATTTCTACCCTATAACTCTGATTTCCTTATTTAAACAGTGGAGAACTTTGATCAACAGGTTTCCATAGACCATTTCATGCTAGGAAAGGGCCCGTTTCAGAGCCTGTCAGTGATAGTTTAACATGGTAAATTATCAACCATGAACACAGCCTCTGTTAAAGTTCCACATGCCAGTGTTTGATTGTTTATAAGAGAAAAGAGGACAATTAATATGGTTTATAATTGGTTTATTGATCTTAAAAGAAAAATATAGTGCAAAAGTATACCAGCTTAAGGACACGGAAGGAAGTCGCAGAAGCCATTCTCTTTTGTCGGCCACTTCTTGTTAAGGTCGTATGGAAAATGGCAGATGTTGACGCATGGGGGCAGGAGTTAGGAACGCTCTTCGGAAGGGCCATATGGCAAATATTTTAGCCCTTTGTGGTCAGACAGGTTTTGTCACAATGACTCAAATCTGGTATCGTAGCTGGAAGCGGTCAGGAATGATCTGGAGATGACTGGACCAGATGCGCTGGATGCATACTTTCCATGCACAGCGGGTCGCAGACTGGACCCGTGGGCTGCAAGCCGCCAACTTCTACTCCAAGAGAAAGATTGTCCTGCCCACTCTACAACTCCCCACGGGAGAGATGTGCCTGGAAGGCTGCCCTCTTGCTGCCTTTGTACCAGAGGGCAAGGTGGCTTCGTTCCTGGAGCCTCGAGAGTTATGAGACCATCCCAGGGCGGAGGCAGCGTCCAGAGACATGCACCGCCCAAGCGGAGAACGGGTCACCTGGGGTCAGGCCGGGAGGACACTGGACAGAGAGAAATGCGCTCAGATTCCCTCGTTTGCCCCACCAGGGGCTACTTGACGATGGGGCACAAGTTGGGGGAGGTTGAGGCTGGCATGAGTGGGTGGAGACCAGCGCAGCGCTGCCCAGCGTCCTCCCGCCCATGGGCCCGGCAGCAAGTTCTCTGGTCCCCAGTGTCAGCAGGGCTGAGGCAGAGCAGCCACGACTCACACTGAAAGCCCTGATCTGATGTCTTGTGGGCGCGCAGCCGCGGTTCTTGCCCGGGTTCCAGATCGCTGGGTTACCGGGTCAGTCATTCAGTGGGCTGCTCCTTGACAGCCAAGTGTTTCCAGGACTGTGGAGTTGGTCAGGAACTAGGTGAGCAAGCGCACCAGTAGAAGCAGAAGTCCTCGTTCTCCAGGTTTTCCATGACTCTGTCAGGCTAACTGACTAGCACAAAGCAAGAGAACAGCCCAAAAGCAGCGCGGCAGCAAAGAGCCGGTTTCCAGCCAGAGTGTGTGTCTCGTCTCTGGAAAAAAGGGGTGTCACACAAAGCAGAGGTTCTTGGACTGGAATGATCCCCCGAGGGCCTGTTAAAAAGGAGGACTGCTGGGCCCACCCCCGGAGTGCCGGATTCCAAGTCCAGGGTGGGGCTGATGCGCTTGCATGTCTACATGGTCTCTGGCTGAGGTGGGAGCTTAGGACCACCCTTCAAGCAGGGCTGATGTAGGGTGTGTTTCTGGGTTGACTTTGCAAGAGGACATTAACCTCAGGGCCCTCTACTACGTCCGCAAGTTAATGTCCCTAAATTCACTTCATTCTAGTATACAGATATCTTCAAATGTATCACAGGAAGTGGAAAATGCCCTCTAGTTCTGTGTCAGTGGAGACTGACCCGTGGAAGGGAGCCATTCACTTCCAGGCCTCAGGGTGGGAGGAGAGGAGACAGCTGCAGAAAGCTCTGTGACAAGAAGTCTCTCGATGAGAACGCGCAACTACCCACCTGCTCCGCACTGGGCAGGTGCCAGGCCACCCATTCATTTTAAAACGTGGGTGGTCACCGCGAGAGATGCTGTGGCCCAGGGTACCTGATGTATAGTCTGTCACTGACAGAAATGAAAAGACGGCCTGAACAGCATTTCCCTGGCTTTGGCTACAAGGAGGGATGAAGTTCCTGTGGGATGGCGTGCCTCGCTCTACAATGACAACACTTGGTTCCCTGCCAAATTCGAGCCTCGGTGCAGGTGGCTAAATACTCTTAGAACTCTCTTTCAGGACTCAGTCCGTTATTCAAGCAGTGTGTGACCCTTAGCAGACAGCAGGGGCTTTGATGGCGTGTTTTGTGATCTCCCTGAACCAGCCTGCCCTTGGCCATCCGGGCACATTTTGTAGAAGGAAAACCTAAGCCCAAATGGCAGAATCCACGAACTGCCTGCCTGTCCTTTTCTGCACAAAGACTAACAGGACCCAGTCTCTTCTTATTGCCGCCTCCTTGGTGTTTCCAAACCCCTTGAGAGTGAAGATGTGGTTCTTTCTGCCGCCTGCCCCGCTTCCCTGCACCTAGCAGCGCCAAAGACACTCTCACCAGCTCGGCCTAGTCGCATGGCTGAGTCGGCACTGCTGATTTCAAGGCCTTTAAGCCGTTTGCTTCAGCCCTGTTTACACGGAGCGTCGCCGTGTTAGAGAGAATCCTAGCTAGAAGCCTGCCTGTGCTATCCAGGGGGCAGACTCTTCATGTGTGGCGGGAACTGAGAAGGGTCAAGGGAAACGAGAGGAGCCTTTCCCAAGAACCCAGCCCCAGGGTCCCGGGTGGCAGAGGCGCATGGTGGTCAGCTGGGGGGGGCGGGGAAGCTTCCCAGCCGACCGCTAACCAAGTCGCCCCTGTCCTGTAGAATAGCGTCGAAAGCGTCAACTGCGAAGAGAGCAAATGAACACTGAGGGTTCAAAGGCACCTGTTAGCATTGGCCTGCGCTTGGTGTTTAAGAGTAGAGCGGGGGTTGCTATGGTGTTGACTCGCGCGTGCATAGCAACAGAGAGAGAGCGGTGATTCAGCTCAACACAAGAGGAAATGAGTTCACCATTTCCCTTCCCCACGTCGGAGCCCGCCAGCCCAACATCTCCTTTGGAAATGGAACATCCATCAACATGTTCCGGTGGATCGAAGTCAATAGGGGGGGGCGGGGAGCGGGTCACCGCAGGAAAGCCATGTGTCATGAGCTTGCATGGGCGGGCTAACTCATGTCTCAGGAATCTATTAATATCGCTGCGTCTTATTCCCCCTGTAGAGTGGGGTGTCTCAGTGACCCGTTGGGTGAATAGACAACGATGAGTAATAGCTTGGCAACAGGCAGCAATTTCTCAGCCCATATAACTTGGTTCTAATGGAAATTGATCGTGCTCTCCTCTGAGAAAGAAACGTGGCTCGCTTGTGAAACCCTGATTCCCTGCGTGGAGCAGCTCTCCAGGGAAGGGGGCTTTGCCAGCACCATCCGTGAAGTTTAGTCATCAGTCATTAGCCACCGCACCGAGTCGAGGTCAGCCGTGGGTGGACGTGTGGGAGGCGCCATGATGAAATCAGTGCAGCCACTGCACGCGGGCCTGAGCCAACACAAACAGCCCGAGCTGGGAGTCGGCGGGAGCCGCTGCCATTTTTTCACGTGACATTCTCGAGCCCCTTTGGCCACTGTGGCTTCTCTCCTGTTGTTTATTCTGCACATCTTTATTGTGACTCCGGTTTCCTTTCTGTGCGCTGGGAAGTGAGAAACGGGCAAGTTTGGCCTGAGTCAGCGCTTGACCGTCAGCACAGGAAGTTCATCGACTCCCGCCCCCAGGAGCCCCGCCACCGCCGAGCTCAGAGGCTTGGATCTGTTCTGCGTTGACTTGGGTTTTGGAAACCCGATTATTTGGCTTATTAGTTGATTTTTGTATGTACAGGCAGCGAAAGGCAGCTTTCAGGGGGCCACTTCTCTGAGTTTTGACAAATACTTAGATGTGTGACAGGCACCACCTTCAGGCCTCAGGAGAGCCCTGCCCCCCCCCCATTACAGCCGACAGCCCCCCGCTCCCACAGGCCTGGCAACCACTGGGCAGTAGGAACCTTTCTCTTTTGGCTACTTTTCTCCTTTTCTGTTCATGGGTGCAGCGCCGCGTGTCTAGGAGTTCAGGGCTCGCATGAGGCGCTGGGGCCAGATGGCGAACAAGACCACCTCGGAGTGTTCTGTGCAGAAATAAGGCAGTGAACTACAGTAAATCACTCCTTCCAGCTTCTAGTAAATTCTGTGCAGAAAAAAAAAATCCTGTGATAACAGACAAAGACCAGTGAATGCAGTCTAAGCCTTGGCAGTGGCAGAGAGCGTTGCTCTGAGTAAGCGCATGTACTCTGTGAAGGCCATGCAGAAGCCAGCTGCGTGACCTGCGTAGAGGGCAGGGGTGCATGTGCCAGTCATGCCAGGCCAAGCAGCAGCGTGTGCGAGGCGGGGAAGGAGTCTAGCGCAAGGAGGGTGTGTCGGCCAGAGGTGCTGCGGGCACATAGGCAGCTCTGGCTCAACAGGATGTATTCACTCCATTTCATGAAGAGTCACCGAACCAGGACTAGTCTTTCATGGGAAAGGATTTGATTGGCGTTTTGAGTTCTGAGTAGAAAACCGACTATTGGAGAGTGAAACTCAACTCGACTGGGCGGTGGCAGCCATTGCTTGACCGGGGGTGGACGATTGGCTTTTGGTGGCGCCTGTGGATGTGGAGAAGGGACAGAGCTGAAATGTGTCTGCAAGGTGAAGGGACCAGCACAGTGCTAGGGCTTGGACTGTGTGCGGGACAGGAGCTGGTTCACGCAAGATCGAATTAAATTCAACTCCCAAGTCCTTGTATGAGTGGCCGGGTGGGTGGTCCCACTGCGGATTCACGCGGAATACTGAGAGGGGATCAAGATGGGAGGGGGGGGTCAAAACATGGGTTCTGGGTCATTTTGAAATAGAGAAACTCATTCAACATCCACGTGGTGATGTAGAGCCCCTGAATGGACGGGTGGATATGCTTGCAAGGTAGATGCAAGCATGGAGTTGAGAGAAAAGTTTGTGTCATCATTTAACTAATTATTTACACTATCATTGATATATAATTGAACTATCCATTACCTAGATATGTATATGTAAATATATGTAGATGTCTGCATATTTATAGGTAAATATATTTTGTAGAAATTGAACATGTATCTATTTGGTGTGTTTTTCCCTCCCTAAAGAAATACTGCCCTCATAGAGAGGGGAGTAGCCCTGGTACCCTACATCAGGAGGTAGCTGCAGGATGGATTAAGGAGTCAGGGGCCAGGGAGTCTCTGGAGTCTTGTGCAGAGCTTGAAAACTCTTCTACCTCTTGAGAGGACAGACTGTGAGAAACAAAGCAGATTTATTTTTTCTTCATCTCCCTGGGATTTTGCTGGCTAGCGCAGAGGAATTATCTAGGACAAGCATGTGGAGAATGTCCAGTGATTATGCTGGGTTCCATCATTCCCCTGTAGTGGTAGCAATGGCCTGCACACGCTCTGTATTCTGGGTCAACACTGGAACCCAAGTGAGTGTTGCCTGGGAACTGAAACCAGACCACCCCCAGACCCCGCCCCAGATCGCTTGGATTGAGTCCACTAAAATTGCCATGATAGGCCCAATACTGGCCGCGAGTTAACTAGTTCATGCAGTTCTTGACCAGTTGGTCAAGCCGCTCCGTTTTGTGAGCCAGAGCAAAGACAGGCTTCTTCCTGACTCTGCTGGAATAATATCTTGGATGGGAGAGAGCCAGCATCATCCGTTTATTACCTTCCTTTCCCAGTGATTATGTGAAGAGAAAGGAAAAGCCCTTCGTAGCTGGGGTGATTGTCTAGACAGTCTTAAAATAGCTGCTCCCAGGTGCAAAGGAAGCGGTAAAATGCAGACAAAGCATGAGGGTCCCTGCCAACAGTGCAGGACATTTGAACTTTCATGGGCCCCGTGGCGAGAATGGTCCAAAGACTCAAATCACCATAATTATAATCCCGGTGTCTTTAAGTCAACACCACCTAACTTCACATGGTGGCTGTCTCTGGATGCTAAATTAAATTTAAAATGTTTGAGATAATTGTTTGGGTAATTTGGAGCCAAAATAGTCCAGGCTCAAATATTTATCTGACAGAAGCACCTGTGCATGTTTTGATTCAAAATATACAGAAGAGGGACTACATGTTTCGCTTCGCTGTGGACATCTTGTGATAAAATTCTGGTAGTTTAGACAGTTCCCCATGGAGTCACATTGCGTTCTGCAGCATTGGTGCAGTGAAGATGTTCGCAGGAAGTCAAACATACATCTCTGCCTGACCAAACTCTGGTGTGGTCATGTCGTGGCAGCATTTCCTTTGGCAACAAAAAGGAACGAACAGTGGATACAATCCACAAGTTGGATGGGTTCCAAGAGCATTATGCTGAGTGAACAGAGCCCGTCAAGATGAGGTTACATGCGGTGCCAATCCACATATGTGGCATTTTGGGAATGACAGCATTCTAGAAACAGAACAGGCAACAGATTTGTGATTCTGTACTTGGGAAGGTTGTGGATGGAGTGCAGGGGAGAAAAGCGCTAAAAGGGCGGCTTGAGGATCCCGGCGGGGTTGGCTTATGGTGTTTTGACTGTTGTGGCGGTCACAAAAAATCTACGCACATGCTGGAATTGCACAACATTCGATACACAGAGTCACACACCCAAATGAGTGTGCATAGAATGGGGAACTCAGAATGAAGTCACTGATGTGTCCATGCGGTCTCCAGCCATGTCCATGTGACCGAGCTATGCACGAGGTCCCCGCGGGGGCACCTTGTGAGGATGCAGAGCTCTGCTTGTCCACACAGCCATGCGTGGAGCTGCCACGATCTCAGAATAAAAAGCTGAACAAACTCGTCCTCTCAAAACCCACTGAAACTGGGTCAAAGCTTGGAGATGAGTGTTGGAAGAGAGGCTTGAGGTGTTGACAGCTGCCAGATGTCAGGGTGAAGGGGCCCCGGCGTCCCTGGCAAAGCAAGCCCATGGGGGATCTGCTTGGGTTCCTTGCACTGTGGATGGACCCGTTAGAACACTTCGTGTGCGTTGGGATTGTCCTCACGGTGCTCTTTGGGGCGATGCAGGCCTGTGTCTCTGAGGTTCACCAACATTCAAAACGGTGAGCCATGCAGCACGCGGAGGCTCTGGTAGGGGACGTGCAACACAAGAGCCAGTGAATTGAGTTTATTCCCAGAAGGTGCAGTTCTAGGGGCTGCTTCAGAGCTCGGCGTGCACAGGAAGATCACATAGTAGAACGAGCAAGCAATGGCTCTGGTCCTCGTGAGAAGCTTTAGCTAGACTTTCGAAATCGCCAAAGAAACGGAGCTAAGAGAAAGGAAGCGCTTTGTCTGGAAGTGCTGGCACTTAGGTGCCCGGCTCGCTTTGATTTCACCGTGTGCCTGGTTGTGCTAGCTGCTTGCACGTCGCCTCACAGGTCTCTTGCAATAAGCCAGAGCCAGTCCTGGCTGCGATTCCCTGTGATCGGTGTCGTCTGTTCAGGGAAGTCCAAGAGGCAAATGCTGACCTGTTGTCTTACCCTGGGCAACCCGGGGAGCGATGACCCACCGGGTTAGACCAAAAGTGCTTTTCTCTCATGGCTTCCGACCCCTGAAACGGTAAGATGGAAGAGCAGCATGCGTGACTCGGTAGCAGGCAGAGAGCATGTGACTTCGCGTGGAGACTGCACTTCGTGGGGCTGAGGAGATGCCTTTCCTTGGCAGCCGGCGTGAACTGGCACTTACACAGCCTGGCTTACCCAAGGCTCCTCACTTAGAGTGGGAGCAGTTAACTCACCTTTTCTTCACCAACTAATAAACATTCCTTTTGCTTTAATTCTCAAATCAATCGGAGCTTATTTGCATGGTGAAGACGAGGACCCCAAGGCACAGAAGGACAAAGGTGCCCCAAGTCACACGCTCACCAAGTACGATGTTCCTATGGGATTCTACTCCAGGCTCCAGGCTCTGTGGCAGGCCAGCTAGACCTGTTCAGCTGGAGTCCTGAGACTTGACCATGAGATGCAGGGCTTTGGGGACAAGTGTCCTGATCAGGACCCAGAGGAATCCCAGCAATGTCCATGAGGAAGCCAGTGCAGCTATGGGGTTTGTGGGTTTGGTGGGCCACACGGCAATGCTATGTCACTGGGGAACGGATGGGGCATTGCCCACGTCAGCCTGGAAGAGATGGCATTTGAGTGGATCTGCAGGAGAGCAGACGGTTGACACATGGAAGGGAGTTGGGGCTGACTGCAGCATTAGGGCATTCTTGGAAGAGAATTTACCCTCCACGCTTGGCTACCACCAGAGCAGGGGCTCAGAGCCGAGGTTAGAGAAGGGCGGAAAGGAAGAAACTGAGGCAAATGGGCATACACCCAGCGGTAGGGTGAGGCAGGCTGTCTGAAGTCCCGAGGAGCTGCTGATTGTCCAACATTCTGATGAACTATTGAACATTTTAAGCAATGGAGTCACCTCAGCAGAGTTCCGCTGGCAGTGAGCAGGAAGGCTTAGGGAGAGGGAGGCCCTAAGCAAGCCGGCCATCCTATCCCATGAGCCCACGCTGCGCTGTGTTCTTTGAAAGTGAAACAGAATCACCGCGTTGCCCACCAAACCCACACCTAGGTGGGTTCTGCCCAGAAGAAGCAATTCTACTGCTAGGTATGTCTCCAAAGAAAATGGTCATTCAAAACAATAATAATAATACTTGCAGACAATGCCCCCTGCCACTCTACTCACAGTAGCCGGCAAGTGAAAATGACCTACGTGCCCAGCAGTTGGTGAAAGGGGCAAGTATTATGTGGCATAGCTGTGCAGGGGGGGTATTATCTGGCCGTAAAAAGGAACGAGGCACCTATCCATGCTGCCACATGGAGGAACCCTGAGAACATTCGGCCACAGACTGTGTGACTCCACTTCTCGAAAACACCCTGAATAGGCAGATTCATAGAGACAGACACGTTAGGAATCGCCATGGGTTGGAGGGAGGGGGATGAGGAAATGTGACTTCAGTGGGTGCTAGCTTTCCAGGGGGGATGATAAAACCACTCTGGGACTAGACAGGTGTGTTGGTTGCGCAGACGGTGAATGAGCTGAAGTCTCCCCGAACTCTATACTTTCAAATGGCAAGTTTTGCTCAATAAAACAAACAAGAAAGCCTACATGGGGCTTGACCAAGGCAACGATGTGGGCATAGGGAGGAATAAGGAAAGTGCTGCAAAGTCAGCCAGGGGAACTGGAGGTAATAATGGGGAAGAGGTACAACCCCAGAACTCTTCCGGATGCAGGGTGATACCCTTCCCCGTGCG
The DNA here is from genome assembly GCA_004024945.1 of Uropsilus gracilis. Taxonomy (NCBI): domain Eukaryota; kingdom Metazoa; phylum Chordata; class Mammalia; order Eulipotyphla; family Talpidae; genus Uropsilus; species Uropsilus gracilis. The sequence continues at coordinate 52,222 of PVHY01002266.1, read as the reverse complement.
ACTCAGTTGATCACCTCAGCCTCGTCTCTTCATTGGATTCTGTGCCTCACTGACTATAGTTCCGTGGGTAGATTTGTCTACCTTCCTGCCTGCAGAATGGGAAGAGTCATGTGGCTGTAAGGATTATGCTTAATTTGTTTCCACCTACCACCATCCCATTCAGAGATGCCAAGTTGCCATTCTTGCTGGCATTCTGCAGCCTATATGTATCCCACGAACCCTGCAGGTAGTTGCCAAGCTCCCTCCGGCTTCTTGACCAGCATGGCAGTCCTCCTGTGCTGTGCTGACAGCAGTAGCTGGCTTGCTAGCTCCAGATTGCTGTTGCTGTGATTGTGGGGATGGTGACGGTTGCGCTCGTTATAAAATGCTCTCCAGAAGCTGCTTGTGAATATGCTTGAATACAGGTGCGCTGTATAGTTGCAAGGAGATGGAAGGAGACGGAAGAGGTGGCAGGAGTAAAGATTAGCTACTTGAACTATGTAATTATCAAGTTAATCAATTCCTTCCACCAGCCATCAAAAGCCTCACTTTTATTTCAGGTAGGGGGAGAGGGAATTGGATTCCAAACTTCTAATTTGTCCTTTTTCTGTGTTGCCCCCTGGCTAAAAAAACAGCAAACAACAATAGGAATGTTAGATTATCGAAAACCCAAGTCAGGCTTGAGATGCATTGAAAGTGACTGCTCCGCTGTAGATCCTGAAAATCTCTGCCATCTCCGGGACAATGAATGAATCACTCCCTTCACATCGGTGCCAGGAATTTCCTGTAATGATCTCATAACCCTGGTGTCAACATCACCCAGTTTTGTCAACCTTAGTCAAGTTCATTATTGAGGTTTGAAATCCGCGTGTGTGGGCATAGTGACACCTCCGATCTGAAGATGAACCTGTTCAGGAAGTGCCGAACTCCTGGCCTGCCAGTTTGAGGAAGGGCTGGCTCACTGCTATCACCTGCCTGTGTAATGAGTCACCACAGTCGCTCTGTGTTTATCAAATGAATTGTGTCTTCGAGAATTAGCTATCTTGTAGCCCCAGGGGAAATTGATTAGAACATTCATTGAGTATTTGGTCTGGGTTGATATTCTTTAGACTGTAGGTTGATATTCTTTAGACTGAACACGGGGAAAATTACACTGGAATGAGAATTTTTATCCACCAAAACCTCAGGTGCTTTGTAGCAAAGTCAGGGTATCAGAATAAGAGCAGGTTTGAACCTGAGTCCCCCTAAAATTCTCTTGTACTGCCCCCATCCCATCCGATCCACCACTGGTCTGCAAGGCGTCTGGCATGTTCCCGGCCTGTAGCTCAAGCCACTGCACAAAACAGTCATCCTCAGGTGTCTGGGGAGGAGTGCCCAGGTGGGGAATTGCTTTCGCCATCCCTCGAGTCCTCCTACAGTAAAATGAGAGCGTTGTCACCACTCTCATATCAGAACAACAGCGTCACCAACGGAGCGCTTCTCCCATCGTGTGAGAAGCTCCTTATAAACCAGCACCGAACATTGTTTGAACTGTCTGCCACGTGCACTCTCCCCCAGAGAAGCCAAGTGACGCTGCGTGCGCCGGCTGTGCTGGGGCCAGGCACGGGCCAGGCCTGCCAAGGGCCTGCCTTCTCACAGTGTAGGCGAGTCAGAGATTGGGGGGCATTTCTGCTGCCCACAGAGCTGCTGTCAATGAGGACCTCGTCTTTTTGCTTCACTGCACACAGTGCATCTTCCGCTGTACTCAATTCCTCCCAGGGACCAGCACAGAGTTAGGCTCGGCACAACCCTTCTTTTTGGAGCCTGCTTTCCTGGCACCAAGCAGAGAGCTTCGTTAACCAGTCACTGACTGAACTCACCAGAACCGCATTTGGTGGAGTGATAGTTCCTCCTTTTCCTTCTCTCTCCACGTGCCCATACACATGCCAACAGGGCTACTCTGGATGGTGGTTCTCACTTGGTGTGTCCTCCCCAGAGGCGTTTCCCACTCCAAAATCTTTCAATACTTTGCAAAATAGCCAAACTTGTCAAATCTTTCCCAGTTTCTAGAGGGCTGAAATCAGGCCTCAGAACAGAAGAATCTGGTTAAAGTAATTCACACTAAAGAGTAATTGACTAATATATTTCCTAGACAATTTAACATTCAAAAGTAGCTTTTCTTTTTCTTTTCAAATCTTCTGCAATGGAATGTGGAAGCAAGATTCTGTTTTCTTTCTTAGCAGGAATGAACTCCAGATGCCCTTTGCATAATCCAGCTTCTCACCCCCAACCCATTCAGAAACTTAACACCCAGCTCCTGAAATGGTAATGGTCTATCATCTAAAGAATATCAGAGACTCTCAGGGAAAGCAAACACATGGGGAACACTTTTTTCTTTCCTAACATGAAATTGTCTATTTTTCTTTCCTTTGGGTGGGCTAAATCCTGGGTAATTTACACAATGCTAGTCCCTCAAGTAAGATTATGAAGTCATTTATGTTTAGGGACAGGGTTTTGTTTTTTGTTTTTGTTTTTTTTTACTTCCAGTATATTTATTGTGTAATCAATGGATTATTTGTGTCAATTCTATCCCATGACTTAATTAAAGAGTCTACCATGACATTATTTAATGAATGCATTTTTTTTAAAAAAAGGGTTTTATTTGGGAAAGATACTATAAGCCGCGAAGAGGGATTTTAGCCAAATTCTAACAAGCGCTTAGTTCACGATGAGGCATCTGCAGCTGTGAGCAATCACGATGCCCTGCCATCACTTGTTTTCATGGAAAATGAAGATGTTTACTTAGGACTGTTATAAGTATGATTTTAACGGTGACGCCTAAGGAATACCGAGTATCGCTGCTGGTTGACATCAGCAGCGGGGAGAGGAAAGTTATTCCAACTTGTAGCTTCAGCTTTAGCTGTATAGATTTTTACGATGTATTACTCTAAGCCTGTCAAGGGAGTCCTGTTTTATAGGGAGGGCATGGCTTTGGCGCCGTCTCCAAACGCACCCTGGCTGCTCATATAAGGTGTGTTCAGCTCGAGAAGAGCTGCGCAATGATTGCATGCTGGGGTACGTCCCCTAAGTCCACTGGGTTTCCTGCTCCATGAAGTGCGAGTAACAGTGAGATGGGGTCACGGAAGTTGTGCTCTTCCTGGAAGAAGGAAGCCTCTTGGGTAAATACCACAGGCTTTGGAACTGGGCGCTCCTTGCTTTGTTACATGGGTTGAAACAGGAAGTCCTTCTAACAGCAGGTTAGCTCGACCACAGTGCTGTTGGCGTGCAGGGCTGGGGCTTCTGAAGGGCTGCCCTGTGAATGGAAGGATCTTTAGCAGCATTCTGATGTCACCTACTAGATGCCAGGAGCGCCTACTTTATATAGGTCCCCCCAACATGACAACCAAAAGTGTCCCCAGACATTCCCAAGTGCCCTGTGAGGAACAAAGTCACCCCATTTGAGAACCCCTAATCTAGCAAGTGCTACCGAACTATTTTTTAAGAAGAACTTTGGTTATGTGTGTTTTTCTTCTTCGAGTGAGATATATTTTAGATCATTATAATTTCAATAATTGTCAGGTAATTACAAAAGTTAAAATGGAGGTTCGAAATGTTTATCTGCGTGGGAATGTGAATAACACAGTGACAATAATTTCTGAACCAATAATTTGTATATATAGACGAACAAAGATGTTTTTCTGATTGGTGCGTTTAATTACACAAAGTATTTTGGTACTATGATAATATGATTACGTTTAGTGATAAATGAATCATCTTCATTAGATAATTATAAAAAGAAATGAACAATTTAGAAGGATTAGTTATTGCTCTCAGACTTTGTCATTTATTATTAAAGTGGGCGCCTTGCGCCCACTTGGCTCGTTCAATAATTAGTCTTAAAATTTTCCAACTTTTCCTGGTAGGTTTGAATGGTTTGTCTGCACTGTCAGTGAATGCGCTGTCATTTTTAGAGGTAGGGACGAGCATTTTGATCTCTCACATTCGTGATTCCCAAACAATATTGTCACATGGGTTTAAATAAACTCAGCCAAGAAATGTTGCCTTTCCCCCCTTATTTGTAATACTAGTTTCTCAGGTTAAAACAAAACCAAACTGTAGGTCAAGTTGTCTGCGTTTGACCTGTGTCCACTTCCCTCTTTGTTCCTCCTAATAATAGGTTCTACTTTGGTGGGCAAACATCTTGCTTAAATGGTCGGTGGAGTTGAGTGTTTATGTGTGATCATCTCCCCACATCGGACTTTTTCCCCCAGCAGATTCTTCTTGAGTAATTAGTATAGACTACTGATACTTATCTAGGCTAAATCTGCTAACTAATAACAGATCTTTAGAATGTCAAGGGTCTACACCCTCAACAATATTATCTGGAGATTCTATTTAAACAAAACAGGTTGTTTTCCTTCCTCCAAAGCGCAGCTTCCATGGCTGGCACAGGCTGTGCTTCTGTGCTGGAGAGAACACTGTGCAGAACTGTGGCAGCGTTTTCACTTAAGCTCTAAACCACGGATTCTGGATGAGAATCCTTGAAAATTTTCATAAAATTGTTGGAAATATTTTAGTGGATTTGAAAATGTTTATACCTAAGAAGCGGTTCCTCCAGATTTGTCAATCTGTTGTAATTCAGCATGAAAACTTCTGTGGAGTGTTTTGGCAAAAGTCACAGACTGAGCTCCAAATGATGATAAAATTTGGGACAGCTTGATCATATTTACATCAATGGAACAACCATATGGATATAAATGTGCGCCATTGGGGTTCAATCACCCGGGTCTCAAGCCCTGCCCCAGGTCACTTTCACAAAAGTCCAGAGACCTTTTATGTTGTTGCAGTTAGGGAGAAGGGGGTTGCTACTGGCATCTTGCGGGTGGAGGCCATTGCTCTGGTTCGGCCACCGCCCTAACAGAGAGCAATGTGGCCCCAGATCTCCAAAGACCAGCACAGCTAGGAAGGTCTGTGCTCGAGACGATTCAGTAAGATGTTCTCTTTAGTCTGCAGTTTCTTGAGGTTCCTCAGACCTGGGCTATTTTGCAAGTCTACAGTTGGCGTCAGCAGGTACAGTCACGGTGCAGAGAACAGACAGGCTCTTCTCTCGACCCTTTGCTCATGTTCCTGAGCTGTCATTCAACTACAGTAACGATGTCTCACTAGGACACTGGCAGCATCAAGACTGACAGTCAGTTTCTAGTAAGATGGGAGTAAAAACGTTCCACTCCATTCCTGGGGCAAACGTTTTTGAATTTCTGACGCAAATGTGTTCAGAATAGCTGCTTTGTGTTTTATTAGTGCTTTTAAAATCTGAATTGGAACAGTGTGGAAACTGCTAAATTGCAGTTTTTTGAGGTGTCATGGGCAGTTATAGCTTCTTGATAAGGTTTATTTTTAATAAGATTTCATTTAATTTGAAAATGAGTGTGTGAATGTGTGTGTATGTGTGTGTGAGTGCACAATATTGCTGAGGTTCTGGGAGTTAAGATCCAAGTAGCAAAGGATTTTTAATGCATTATTTGTTCATTCATTTTATTGAGAAGTGTCTTGTTAGTATTTATCTTGCCATTCTTTAGATACAAAATATATTTCTTTTAGAAAATCTGTTCCTTTTGAAAAATACTCCCTTCTCCTGCCTTTTATACCAACTTTTACTTCAAAACACCATTTGGAAATGAAATTTGTCACTAATTGAACAAATTTTTAAACAAACAAACTGCAGATTTGCTGTTGCATCTAGAACCTCAGAGAGGAGGCCGCACTTCTCCTGTTGCAGTGCTTCCATGGAATGCTCTTTGTGGCACCTTTGCGATAAGTTATCTTTTACACTGGACATGCCTTTAATGCCAGAACACCACTTACATGCGCACCCAGCGGTAGCTGTTAAAATACAGATTTTCATAATACTACTGAGTTCTCTCTTCTGTGACATATTTGTAAACAACAGCTGTATTTCAGTATTTATGAACTATATCATTCATTCATGACTATTTGCTGAAACACTTGCAGGAATTTTGAATGTTTAATGAGAACAAGTGGATCTTATCAATGAAGTTAAAATCTGGGTGTCTGTGAGTGTATATATAGTTATATGTATATATCCATATAATCCCAAGCTCGATCCATCCATCTGTCCGTTCATCCCTCCCTTCCTCCCTCCGTCCCTCCCTTCTTCCCTCCCTTCCTCACCCCCGTCCTCCCTCTCTCTATCAAAAAAGTGCAAAGGGTTTTCATGCACTGGCCAAAACACACATCTTCATTTTCTCCATGATAACACAGCTCCCCCCTCTTCACCATGTATTTTCTTCTCCTGCCCTAAAAGACATTTGCAGTAGTTGCAGCACACCTTCATTTAAGATCATTGCAGCAATGAAAATCCATCATTCTTGGATTATTCCTTCTTTGGTCGCTGTAGGCAATGATAAGCTCCTTGCTCTATACTTCCTTTGCTTTGACTGCATTTAAAAAAAATCGCCTCCTTTTTAAGGTCTGCATTTCGCTTTCTAGAATGAAGAAAAGCCTTCGTTTCTGAAGGATTTGAACAAATGGAGTATGAAGTTTATCCCAACTACAGCAGCGTAAAGTCACTTCTTTTTCTCCATCCTGCAAGTGTTTACTCATTAAAATTACCGATTACATGTCCTTGTGTACATGTCCCTGTCTCCCACTAATTGGTACCTGCTGAGATCTGAGACAGCACAGCCAGGCTTCTTTAACTTGACCCTGAAGAGATGTGGGCCTGGCTTTTATTTAGGATAAGGTTGGCATCTGGGGGACTGTGTTCCCATTGCAGGCTGCGAGTGTGAGCAAACTCAACCCTTACATCAAGTGCTGTCAAAGGAACACAAGGAAGCCAGCCACAGAGCCATCTCCGAGAAGCTTTGTTCTTCGAACCATGTCTTAAGTTGGCTAACTTGGTTGACCTCCACTAACGCCAACATTTACTTGAAGTCATGTGACTCGCTTGGTACTGTAGGCGATGATTGTAGACCTGAAAAAAGAAGTTAGGAGAATAACATCTGCTTTTCTCTGTGATTTTCCCCCCAACTGTTTAGAGAATTATAAATTGCTCCGTCAAGGGCTTGTTTACAAAAGCCTGGCCAATTTCAAAATAGAGCTGCCTTTGAGTTGCCCCTGTTTCATCTCACTGTTTGGAAAATAAATCTGAATCATTAAGATGTAAATACGTCAAGTTAAAAGCCAAAGGCAAGAAATGTACCGCAATTTATCCTCCTGGGAGGAAGAAGAAACATGGTGATACTTTTTATATCTTATTGTTTTTAATATTCAGTTCAGTGGACAGAATTTGAACAGCGCCACAATATTTGTTTTGTATAGTATGTAGCACCCTGGTTTATGTTAACAATGGAAAAGAGTGAAGGAAAGTTGAGTTATGTGGGGTAACCATATCTTCATGAAAACAGGGTGCTGGTGAGACAGACATGATAGAGGTAGAGGTGTAGCCAGGTGTTCTCAAAGTTAGTCTCACACCAGCAGCATCTGCACCGCCTGCAAATTTATCAGAAATGCAGATTTTTAGATTGTAACAAAGACATGCTGAACGTGAAACTCTGGGGCTGAAGGGAACTCTTTCTACCTGCCTTCCAAGGAGTTGTAAAACACACTCAAATTCAGGGACCACTGATGGAGGGGAGGGGCAGATGGATGAATATACAAGTACATATATAGATGCATGGGTAGGTATAGATATAAATACAGACACGAATACAACTATAAAGAGACACAAGAACAGATGTGTGGGCACATATGTAAACATAGACATTGGAATTGCAACCTCAGGACTTTCATAGAGGAGCAGATTATTTATTTTTCCGAATTATGTGACTGGTAAAAACTGTCCTCTTGTCTAGGCAATGGCTCTGTTTGTAAACGAGGCAGGTCTGCTTGGAGCTCAGCTGTGGAGCGTGTCTCCATTAGGTTCACGTAGTCTTGGCTCTGTGGCGTCTGTTGCCGGGGTCATTTCCTTCCCGCAGTATTCATTTGTATTCCCCTCCCCTTTGTTGTCTCGGAGGCTGCTCTCTGCTCTTCTCTTTCCTCTGATGGGTCAGAGCGAGTGACCTACCAAAGAATGAGAACAGAATTCTGAAGCCAGTGCTAGCCTAAGCCCTGATCTGTTCTTTCAGATTTCATTTTGTGTTCCCGCTACAGTTTTGGTGTTGGCTTGTATCATTTGTCTCAGCGTCTGAGTGCTGGGTGGAAGCACTCCCAGGCAGGGCTGTTTGCACTGGGGATGAATTAGAAGCAGCTATCTGATTAAAGGACCCTTTAAAATACATTTCAGTCCACTCAGATTAAATGGACTGTTTAAGAAGAAAATTTCAATATGCAAAAAAATATATTTGGGTAATATTGTCCCAGGTACATCCATGATTGCTTCCTGGACTAGACGTGGTTTCAGTAGTATTCATTTTGCTTATTTCTGTGTTTCTGATTTTTTTAATTACAAGCTTGCATTGGTTTGATAGTGACCGAAGATAATGAGAAGCAATAAAAACAAATGGCTCGCAAAGCTTAGCCACCTACATGCTTAATCCTCAATTTAGTAGCCCTCCAATGCCAGTTCTTTGTTCATCAGTTTTCGCATTAAAAGAGAAATGCTACTAATGGGATAATTAACTGACAGCTCAGCCCTCGCAAATAGCAGGCAGTTCACTGCAAATAGATAGTTGATGTAGACATTAAAAACATGGAGAATTTCCACTGAGGAGAAGGGTGTGTTGAAGAGTGTGTGGCTGTAAGGAACTCTATCTCCCTTTGCCCTTTACACAAGCTGTACGGTGGTTTGTCATGCCAGGGAATGTTCTGGAGTGGATAAAGGCATTGTCCTTGATACTTGGATGCTCATGCCTTAGTCCCTTTCTTTGAAGATCTTTCTTTGAAGATCAACATGGACATTGATTGATTGGTTTTAGCTTGACTCTCTTTCTTTCCCTATAAGCCCTTTCACTCCCAAACTGTACAATTCTGTAGCACACCCAAGCAATAGTTAAAAAAGAAAATGGAAAGCAAGCCTTTAAAAAAAATATGTCTGTTTTTATTTATAAAAACACATTATGCAATTTAGTCGATGAAACAATATTTTGAGCTGTTTTTATGCACAACTGCAAAAAGCAGTTAAAATATGGAAATTAAAGTTCAGATTCCTCCAGAGAACATATTTCTCCATGTAATGATCAGTCCTGCACATAAAACTGACCCCGTATAATTTGTCCCAAGGTGGGACTTGGGTCATTCCTCTAAGCTATAGAATGCCTGGACTAGAGCAATATGCTGTGAACTGTGTGTGTGGGGGGGGCCCAAAATTATTTTCATGGCCCTGGCTGATTATAGCAGCAAACCCCTCTTGAAATAGCTTCAATGATTAAGAATAGTAGAGGCTCATGTCACTGAAAACCTACAGGTATGGTGGGTTTCATCCAGTGTTTCTGGTTCTTTTTTTTTTTTTTCTGGAAATTTCATCCTTTAATGTTGCTCTTGGCGTCATCGCTAAACTGGTATGAAGAGAGGCCATGGAAGTTTCTTGATAAATCTGACAATTTTTAAGCCAATGATTCTCAACTGGTGCTCTCCTGTCTGTCCAGAGTGATGTCTGGAGCCATTCTTGGTTGTCACAACTGAAGAGATGCCACTGGCACCCAATGGGTAGCCATCAGGAATACAACTTGTCATCCTCCAGTGCACAGGACAGCTTTCAACACACAGTGGTCAGGCCCAAGATGTCAGTAGCACTGAGGCTGAGAAACCCTCGCGTACCGGCAACAAAGCCTTCCTTTTCCTGTGTCTCTTGCTCATGTCCAAGGAAACATTTTGCAGCAGCCTGCGGCCACCTTTGCCCATACACCTCTGACTGTAAGGAAGGCTGGTAGCTTTAGCTGTCGGTTCCAAGAACAGGCATGGGCAGGAGGACTGGTGTCCCCAAAATCACTTCCTGCAATGCCAGAGTGCGTGGGTGGGGAACGGCCACTCTCTGCACTGACCCCGAGAACAATAAACACATCTCATGATGGCATTATTCTGCTGTGAGCAAGAAAGGGTAATTCAGGCATTGTTAGGAATTCTGGGAACCGCTAGAGAATAAACACTCTTCATAGGCCATTCGAGTCGTCACTTGAGCTTTGCGGAAGCACATCTATACCTGTGTCTTGTTTTCTGAGTCAACTGCATTATATACTTTTCTAGGAAAAACTATGACTGAGACTGACTCACTGGCAATCCAAACTTTTCTCCAGGAAGATTGTCCTAAATGAGGAGCAGTGACTATGTTATGGAGGGTGTCGCAGGATCCATCTCTGTGTGAGTCACCTAGCAATTTCCCTAGTCATCGAGATGAGGAATGATGTTAACTTGGACCAGGGGGGCTGCAGAGGAAATGGTGAGAAGTCACATCAGGGCATGCTTGGAAAGCCCAGCCAATGGGGTTCACTTATGGGTTGGCCATGGCCTCTGACCTGGAGTCCCAGGTGGTATGGGGGTCGAGATTCTGGCCTTACTGTTGACTTAGATGGGGATACAGAAGACACGCAGGTTAGGCAGAAGCTGAAGAACTTGGATTCAGGGGGAAAAGGTCCTGATTGGAGACAGAAGTTAAGTGGCACAGATGTCACTTTAAGGCTCTGAGATCTGTGAAATCACCAACACAAAATGACTGATGAAAAATAAAGGCGAGAGCAATTCGTAGCAGCTGCCTGTCTCCCCTAGCAAGTGTTCAGGACATACGTGTTGTTGACTTAGAAGTCACCGGCAAGCAAGAATCCCGTGAGCTGCTCATGGTAAATCATACCAAAATCATGAAAATCCGTTCAAAACCCAGGCGACGGGCTTAGAAAGTAAATGCTCCAGTAACAGCCCTGGGGCTGCTTCGAGTGACGAAGCGCCTCGGGGAACCCCCCAGTCCTGCCCCCAAATTGGGGAGCCCGAGGTCCAGGTGCGTGTTTCTTATGGCCTAGCAATTCTTGTCTTCACCCAACATGTCTCGAATTTTCTGGGACCTACTGTGTGCAAGGCATAACGCCAGGCCCTGCAGCGGGCTTCAGGCTGGGAAGGGGGAAAGGCTGTTGGAAGGAGGGGGTGGGGCTTAAGCCACCACCTGAAGGAGGGGCCAGCCTGGGAAACCGCCTGGGAAGGGGTAGGTGGGACCTACGCCCAGGGCTGAGTAGGCTTGTTCGGAAGGCGGGAGGAGAGGGAGAGGCAGCGGGACCCTCAGCGCAGGGACGTCCTCTGCACAGGGAAGTCCTCCGCACGCTGGTTTTCTTCTAAGCGCCGCTGGAGCCGGGGCACAGCCCCCCTTGCTTGTTGCTTCCTGCAGTGGGGTGCGGTGCAGTGTTTGGGGCGCAGTTCCCGGAGGCTGGGGCCAGACTATGGAGTGTGAGCTCTGGCTTGCTTCTTAGAGACGGCGTGAGCATGGGCCCGTCCCAGCCTCCTTGTGCTCAGGTCCTCACCTGTGCAGTGGGAGCACTGACAGAGTCGACTTTCCTCCTCGTTGAGCAGCTGGAGTCAAGCCCGGCATATGCAGCCAGCTAGAGCTGGGGCAGCAGATTCGTGTGTCGTGGCCCTGGTGGCCAGTCATTGTGCAGCGCCATCAGGTTGCTTGGCTGGCGGTTCGATTTGTTCGAGAGAAGCACACTGGAGGGGGTGATGAAAGTGGGCTTGGAGAGGAGGGGTTGGGGCTCTGATTTATTTTGGAGATCGCATTGAGATCACCCACCCAGGGATGGCTTCAATGGGGACATGAGCTGGAGAGAAGAGTAAAGCCAAACTGTCAGGTTTCTGGCTCCAAAATTAGGGCGCTCGAAGACCATCCTGTTCATCATCCTCAGGCATATCAGCGTCACCATCACAACAGTCACCGAGCCGGTCTGCACGCCAGGCCCGAGATAAATGCTTTAGAAACACCTCTGGACATGGGGGAGGCTTAGGCGCACAGACATCTGCCAGAAGGGAAAGTCAAGAGTTCAGCACTAGCTAAGTGAAGCTCAAGATGACCCCGAGATACCAGTTGGAAGGGTCGAGAAGGCAGTTGAATAACTGATGCTATAAAACTCGAGACAGTTGGGAGATAATATTCTCAAGCCATGAACTCTGCAGTGGAATTCACCACCGTGTTCTTTTATATAATGATTTGGGCTGTTCCACTCATGTTTGGTTTCTTTGGGCCTAATTCTTTTTCTGAGCTCAGGAACACTTCCTGACAGTCTTGTGTCAATTGAATTTTTGGCTGATTTTCCACGGTGCACAATTAAGCATCGCATTAACATTTCCGAGTGTGAATCGAACAACACCGAACGCAGTCTGCCTAATCTGAAGTTCATGTTCTCTGAGGAACATTTCCTAATTAGAACTTATAGAGACTTTCCTTCAGTCGTGGTTCTGAAATCAACGGAATTATATCCGTTCATATGGGTGCAGCAAATCATTTATTTACAGTGTTTAAATTGACATTCAAATAGTTTTTCCAATCCCACACAGTTAGTGGCATAAGGTCTTGAGAAAGCATGAAGCATTTTTTTATCAGTCTCATATTTCATGGAGCTTGCCAAGCACAGTTCATTTTCCATAGAAATTCACAAACCTGAAGAGGGGCCAAATCCTCCGAGCCGCTGAACGTAAGCCAGTGAATAAAATTGCTAAACCCTTTGATTTTCCCCACTTTTTTTCCCTTAAAAAGTAACATAATGTGCGCCTCTTCATCATAGTACTTGACATCTGTTACCCGCGGCACTCAAGTGTGTCTCACAAAAGCCCGTATGGACATCACAGCATGGACTAGATGCAGGCGGGTCTTCAGGGGACATTCGTTTGCAGCTTTGCCTGTCCTTGGGTGGGCAAGCCCGCTCGCTCTGAGTTCCGCCGATGGGGATCAGTTTTTTAAAAGGAATAGATGTGTAAGAGCTTTTAAAGGGTGAAAAACCTTAAGACCCATCCAAAATAGGCAAAAATTGCCCGTGGGTGTTAGACGTGATGCATTCCAGATGCTGTTCATCATTGCTGATGAGGCCACTAACCTTTCTCTTCAGGCAATAATCCTGCAAGCAGAAAGCACCGGTTCAGCCACAGTCTTGAGGATGGGGCAAGGTGGAACCAGATATCATTACGAAAAGCATGTCCGTGGCCATCTGTGCATTATGCCCAGGACTAGTTTGGAAAGATACAGGCTATGGAAACCAACAGTCATGATGCTGAAAGGCATCGGCAGCTCCATGTTGTACTCTCAGTGCATGATAAAGTCCATGGCACTTGTATCTTTTTAACCCGGTAATTGCCGCACTGGTCTCGGCATTTCAGCTCTGACACTGTCATGGGGCTTGAATCGGACACAGTCTCTTTGGAGGTGGCAGCCACCTGTCACCTGTAGTGTGAGCGCCACTGTAGGAGCTGAAGGACTCCCACAGATAGGAACCAAGGACCTGCTGAGAAGGGAACTACCCATTAGGAAGGAAGGCGTCAGGGAGGGGCAGGGCTAACCTAGGCAGCTGGAGCCAAGTCCTTCTTCTCAGAGGCCTAGCTATGAAGCTGAGTCCCAAGGTCCTGGGACCGCTGTGGTCACCCTGTGCTCCTGGCAGCCTTCTCACTGCGGGCCCTGCTGGACCACGTAGGTGCATCTATCACAGTAACTGTTTAATGTAAGTTGAGCTATAATTCACAGTCCATGAAATTCCCTCATTTAAAGTCCACCTTTAATAGTATCTTTGTAGAGTTGTACGACCATCGCCATCAAATTTCAAATGGTTTCATCACCCCAAAAGGAAGCCCTGCCCTGTAGTCATCACTGTCCTCCCATCCACCTCAGCCCCCAGTCACAGGTCATCTTTTGTTCATACTACGAATTTGCCTCGTCTGGACACATCCTACAAGAACGCCTTCATTTAAGCAGTGTTCTTTTGCGTCTGGCATTCCCTCAGCACCGTGTTTTCAAGGTTCTTCTGTGTCATAGCCTGAACCAGTAGGTCTTTCCTTTCTGTGGCCACTGTTTATCCATCAACTGATAGACATCTGGATTATTTCCATTTCTCTGGCCATTGTGAATAATGCTACTGTGAATACTTGTGTGCCAGTTTTTATGTGGGCACATATTTTCAGAGTTCTTGGGTTGATACCTAGGTGTTAAATTGCTGGGTCATATGTTAACTCGATACTGATTATTTTGAGAGACTGCCAATCTGTTTTCCAAAGCATTTTGTATTCTTACCAGTAAAGTATGAGAGTTGCAATTTCTCCATATCGTTGACAACATTTCCCCCCACTTTTTCTAGTGGGTATAATGTGTTATCTTATTATTGTGGCTTTGATTTGCACTTCTCCCAAGACTAATGATTTCAGGCATCTTTTCACGTCCTTATTGATCATTTGTATATCGTTTTCATAGTAATAGCTTTTCCAAGCTTTTGCCCATTTTATATTGGATTTTTTTTGTCCATTATTGAATTGTGAGAGTTCTTTATATATGTCGGGTACCAGAACCTTATTAGATACATGAATTAGCCTTTCATTGATGTGACTTGTTCCCCCTCCAAAATTCATTTTGCATCTGTGCCATTTACTATAAATTGGCAATTCTGTAAACCTATGCAGTCACTTACCCCAACTTTATAATCTTCAGATTTTTCCTGTAGAAAGTCTTGCCCTTATGTGACAAAGGAGACCTTTCAGAGCCGAGAACTCCCCAGGGCGTCTGACTCAGAGGACCACAGTGACCCCAGGCCTTCTCCCTCCCAGGGCCTCTTGCTGTGCATTCCAGCCTGGCTCTTCTGGCTCTTTGGGCCATGTGCATGCCTCAGGCCTCCTCCATTCCCACACCGGAGAGTGGAATGCCCACACTGCATGGGGAAGCTGGAGGGTCAGTTCTCCTTGGACCTGCTGCTACAGCTCGGGTATCCAGAGAAGTAAGAAGAGGTGGTTGTGCACATTTTGGCTGGGTTCTGTGACTCCTGCTTGAAGCAAGGCAGGACCCAAACCAGTCAGGTGGAAGACTTCATAGGATTACTATCCTGGAGCATCTGGGGAAGGTGGGCACAAGCAGGAAAGTGAGGGATAAGGGAAGAGCGAGCAGAGTGCAAGACTCCATAACTGTGGAGTGGTTCACTTAGCTGGTTTCAGCACTTGAGTCTTTTTCAATTTCAAAGTTCAGAGTATTCAAATGACACTTAACGATGTCTCTGCCTATTCCTTTATGAGGTTCAGAGCCTCAGCTAGGGTGACTGGAATGTTACATATCATTGCCAATATTTTCATTGAGAGCTTGGAGAAAATTGCAGTAAGGGCCTACCGTTTTTGCCACACCTTTCCTTTTGGTTATTTCTTCATTATTTTAAGATCTGTATCATTTGACTCTAATGATGAGTATTGGCTTGTATTGCTTCTATTTTATAGGCCTGGTGGTCTCCTAGAGTCATTTTTTTCCTGTGCTTGATAAGGAAGCCGAAGGGGACAGAGGATCAGGCTTTGATAGGGTCACCTGGCTTGTCCATGCCAGAACAGAGACAACACACCATTGCCGTTGAGCCTCTCTTTGGTTCTCAGTCGCTGGGTTCTATATAATGACTGACATTTGGGTCAGCGTATGTCCCCTTCCCCTCAGTGGGATAAAGGGTCAAGTGCCTGTGCCATCTGCAGATAATGTGGGTACTGATGTGAAATCACAGGTGTGTCCCAATTCTCCTTATAACCATTGCATGCAGCAAAGACAAATGTTTGTTGGAAAAAATCAGAAGCCTCGGTTTCTCTGTTGAATGCAATAAGCACAGCCTCTGGTACCTACGCCATTTTTTTCAGTCCAGATTTTTGTGATTGCATAGAATTGCGGAATCTCTCTCTTCTTATAAATTTAGATGATTCCCAAGGTGTCCACAGAGCTTCACTACCTCCTGGCTCCTAAAGCTACCATTAAAGGTTTCTTTGAACCTGTTCTGAAGGAACAGCCAATGTCATAGTAAACACTAGCTTACTTAGTGAATATGATTTAAGTAAAATCAAATCCTGCCACTACATTTGACCACACAGAGGCAAAGGATAGTAATAATTCAAATATATAGTAATTATTTAATTTGTCAAAAGTCAAGTTACTTTTGGAGAAAATTTGCTGCCCTTAAATCTCCATCATTTACAATCTGTTGAATGATCCTCTTACGTAAGAGGGCAGTGCCATTAGCATTTTTGTGCTTCTGATTATGTACAGTAACGCTAATCATAAAACCCACTGACTCAGGTTGCAGTGGGCAGGACTCCTGCCTGCCTGTTACTGTTCATCAGGAACTTTCCTAGGGAACTTTTTCTCCCTAGTCTGTGCAAAAATGAGCCACAGAGGTCTATATCCCTCTTTGTTTTGCAACTGTCTTTGTGAAGCCTGCTGTCAGGAATGGCCCCTTTAAATGATGTTTAGCCCAGTGCTTGACAGATGTGCGTGTCTCTGAAAAGAAATAATTTAGAAGGAGCTGCACGGTGCCAATTTGCACATTAAGAAAACGTCACTTGTGGAAGCAGGCTGAGCCCAACTTCCCCACCAAAGGGAGAAAGCGGGCTTTTGTAAGCGTTCTACACCTGGCTTTCTTATCACAGGTAGTTGTGCAAATCATCCAGCACTCCCTTCCCTGGTCAGGACCCTGTGGAAGCAGCCACCTTGGGCTGCTGCCTTGAGAGCTAACACATGGGGGCGCGGCAACGCAGGACGCTCTTGAGATATTCGAACCTCCCATATATTTTAATCTGCACATCTGACGCCAGGTGGAGAGGATGCCAGTTAGCTCTGACCCAGTGTCATGCTCAGGGCCTATCAGCAGCCTTCCTAGTCTTAGGTCATCGGCAGTAAACTTCAGATTGCACTCAAAATGGCCTTTCTGTGCAGAGGATGTGTGGCCTGGGCTACCTGTGGAGGAAGATAGCAGAGCACCCAGGGCTGGACTTTCTCAGCGGGACATCATTAGTTCCCTCTATAAAACAGATTAGTCGGGGGGGGGAGGGGAGGGAGAAATCAGAGAAGAGAGGAGCACAAGAAGATGGAGATGAAGGGTTATGGGTGATAAGGTGGAGGGAGACCCCCGGGAATTGCGATAGTGTGATATATTTATATGTGTGTGCATACATGTGCATATAACCAGAACATGTAAACAACAAAATGGGTAAGAAAAAAATAAACAAATTAGCCAGAGAAGGACCGCGCCTTGCAGTGGCTGGGCAGCTTGGCCTTGCGGCTGGGCTGCATGGGTGCCCCTTGTGCCAAGGCCAAGGTTGCTCCCTGGTGCCCTATGCTGCTGTGTCTGCAGAGCTCCCCTGCTTGGCTGCCAGGCTTCCTAGGGCAGTGCTGGGTTGCGGCTTTTCAGCTTTCCTCACAATTCGCTTCTTAGCGCATCCTTGGGCTGTCACCTGGGCAGGGAGATGACGTAAGAAGAGACCAGCTGCGTGACTGATGGAGTTGAGTTCTTATTTGCTCATAGCAGTAGAGAGAGGGCGTTTGCGTCAGGGTCCCAGAGGCGGATGACAGATCAGTTCGCCTGTCACGTGCATTTGTCCGGACGGGACAGGCTGTGTGTGCGTTCAAGAGGAGCTCGCTCTCCCTCCCTCTCTCTCTCTCTCAAGTTGCAGCTTTTTCCAGCTCCTCTGTAGGATGTGGATAGAGACAGTTTTCCCTTCTGACAGGATTTACTCTCCCAGCTCCCCTCAGGGTCGGAAGTGAAGGGCCCTCGAGGGGTAGCCTCGCACTGTGAGGAACAACCTCTGGAAACACCTGGCAGGAGGAGCAGGAATGGCGATGGCGGCGTCAGCACAGGAGGGGCTCGGGTACTGGCTGTTGGTGATGATATGTGAACCGGGGACGCACAGGCTTGGCCTTCGAGCCTTTGGCACAGAAAACCCCTCCGAGTGGCCAGATGCTGTTCGCTCTACCCGCGTGAGCGTCGTGCTCCTTGGGCATCTGCTGAGGCAGGACAAGCCTCCCTTCCTGCTGGGAGCGCAGCTGACGCTTTCTGAGCTTGGGTTCCTGGGGCGTGAGGCCTTGGCAATGGGTAGTCGTGTATCTCATAGATAAGGAAACTGAGGCACAGAGACGCTAAGCAATGTGTCCAAGTCACCCCAGCAGACAGGGTGACCGCGCCCCCAGGTAGTGTGGTTTCCAGCCTGTCCAGCCGCCACCACACCAGGAGCTCTTTGCCTCTGTGTGGTCACAGGACCCAGAGCCCCGCCCGCCTTCCTCAAAGTCAGCTTCGGAGGATGCTTGAGAGGGAAAAGCACAATCTGGCTGTGCTGAGGGAGATATTTAACACTGTGAACACTGGGGGAGGCGGGGCTCAGAAGAAGATCACTCCGGCCCCTGCGAGGTTTCCGTTGACCCCCAGGCAGGGGGGTCTGTGAGGCGCTTTCTCTGTCTTGCTAGATTGTTCAGGTGCGACTCAGTCAGGCTCATGTCTTGGGGCCCAAATGGCCGCTGCTTTCTTCTCCGCCCAGCTGCTCCCCTCCCCTCCACCCCAGTGCCATTTCATGTCTCGAGCATTAGCCATCTTCTAGCAGATGCAGGTGTTTTAACACGAGGCCGGGATGAACTGTTCCCCGCAAGGAAATATTTTGGAGTAATTAAATGTCAGCCGGTGACCTGAACTGATAAGACGCTGAACTAAACGGGGAGACGGGTTAGAAGCCAAATCACAGAACACCGAGTAAAACTATCTGCCATTAACACTCTTGCGCAATCACCACCGGCCGATGAGCATTTTATTGAAGCAACGCGGAGCACAGCGCAAGGCCTCTGTGTTCTGGTAATGTGGGAAGTCGGCTGAACGTGTTTCTCTCCTGCGATGCCCATGGTAAGCTGTTCTGTTTGCAGTAGGCTCGGTTCGTTTTTGGTTTTCAGCTGGGTAGAGCTGCCGCTAGTCTATATTCTCTTTCAAGTCTTGCCCTTAAATGCGGTCTTGGCATTTTCTGCAATGTTTTGCTAGCAAGGGGCAAACCTTTTCCATTTAGGAGAGAAGTCAGTGTTTTCGTTTTGTGTGGAGTTGGGAGCTGCGATTTGCATGGCTTGTAAAGGAAATGAACAATGTAGCCTTTTTTTCCTTAAGATCAGAAAAGTGTGATGGGCCTTGGTGATGATGGTGATGGTGATGATGACTGATACAACAGCCGGACTCGCTAGATGATTCCAAGGAGAGATGTTTTCTTAAAAGTTCCAGTAGTTCCAATGGTATTTATGTCCACACGTGTCCTTTTCCTACAGGTCAACTCCGTGCGTGCGTGCCTGTGTGCCTACACCGTTGGTCTAACCACAAAACAGAAAAGACTGTAAATATTTCCCATGAACACCAGTTCAAACTTTTCTTCTTTCTCTTATCTCCCCATCGCCCTACACTTTGGCTGTTCCTGGCCAAGCCCGAGGTCAAGGTCAGCCCCTGAGTCCAGTATGGATGCGGCTGCTAAAGGCCTGGAAAGTCCTTTGGAACCAGAACAGTTTCTCTCCCAAGCCAAGCGCTCGGTTATTTGGACGCTATGCTCATCTATCTGTGGAGAAGCCTAGCGGAGCCCATCGTGGTGTTTGGTGCAGCAGGCGGGGGGTGGGGGTGGGGGCTTCAGCCCTTCTTAGAAGCCTCCTTCCCAGACCAGGCTTCCTGGAATGCGTGGGCAAAACTGCCCTCAGTTCGAAATCTCAGATTGAATGCCCAGCTACACATGCCTGCCCCGAACAGTGTGGGTCCGTGGAACCTGCCATGCAGGTGACCCGTCTGGGCGGGCTCTATCTATGGGTTCCGGTGATCAAAAGGAACGTTGGAGCCCTTGGTGGATGTTGCAGGCTTTAGCTCTCTCAGAGAGCCAGGTCCATGGGCCCACCAGGCAGGGAGGCTGGGCTGACTGTATGGGCAGCAGGCAAGGCTGGGCAAGGGAGCACACCCTGGGAGGTAGGCGACCCCCAAGCCCCGGCTTCTATCTCTGGCCTTCTCTCCTTTGGGCATTATCTCCATGTGCTCCTCCCCAGGCTCTCCTTGCTCTTCACTCCCTCCCCCAACCCTTCTATCCTCTCCTCCTAGGTCCAGGGGTGCTCACTCATGCATGTGCACACCCCCTGGGCCCCAGGCTTAGTAGTCATGGGGAGGGTGCATCGCCACAGGTGGTGGTCATAGCGGCTAATAGCGGAGGAAGCCTGACCAGTAGGTCAGGTTTGACCCCACAAACCCCTGGTCAGCAAAGACAGAAGAGCAGATCCTGCTGCACATGTGTCAGTGACATGGGACTGGCTCTGGCCAGATGGGAACTTCCTTGAGCTTGGCTTGTCCAACCCCATCCCTTTAGCTTAACTTTAAAGCTGCAGCATGGCCCTGTTCATCTCTCCCCTTCTCCCACCGATGTAAGAATTCTTTGACCCTAAGCTTGGGTTTCATCATGGTCAGCGTTGCTTTTTGCTTCATCCTGGACTCTGAGTCGCAGTCATTAGTATTTCATGATTTTCTTCCATATTTGGTTCAAACATACAAGTCATCAGACGGCTCACCGAACCCAAGTTCTCAGGAATCAGAAGCGCTCTGTTTACTTGTTTACTCAGTTGGCATCACCTATGTTACACTAGGCGGTGCCAGCCACGACCTCTCCCGGCAGAACGGTGTTAGCTGTAGCCAGCCGCCACAGTCAGAGCGTTGGGAAATACAGTAGTTGCATAGTGGCTGGCAGTAAAGCTTCCTGAATAACAGTCCCAAGGCTGGTATAACTTAGGGAGTACAAAAATAAGTTAGGGAGTTCAAAAATAAGCTCCTACTAGACATGAACGTACATTACCAAAAAGAAGTCCTGGCCAAGAGCAGGAAGGAAGAATCAGAATAAGGCAGAAGAGTTCGATTGCCACCAAATGGCCAGAGCAGCACACCCCCCTGATGGGTGCTCACAGCTCCTCTGGGCCGTGAAGATGCTGTGCTGTGACGTGTAACACATCAGCACACGGTGTAATACATCAGCACACGGTTTAATACGTCAGCACATGGTGTAATACACCGTGTAATGAGTGCAGCTGTGTGCTCTGTAAAAGATGGCCATGAAACGATTCCATTAAGAGCGCAAGCTTGGGAATTTAAGGCACACGTTTTCATCTCTTGTAACGTCAGCGTCCACGGTGATCTCGTGTCATAGCACGTCGTCTTCAGAGTGCAAAGCCTTCCTTGTTCCCTGCACATTAAGAATGGAATTGGACGGGGTATGTGCGTATAACTTGAATTCCTATAAAAGGAGGATTGTTTTGTCAAGAACTTCCTCCAGTCCTCAAGGACTTCCACTCGGATCTGAAGAATTGCAGGCAACCCCAGTCTGACTTCAAAGTCTGTGCTCTGTATCATGCTAAGTGGCACAGGTAGGTTATCTATATATTCAGAGGGTAGCCATCCTCCCCAGCCGCTCCTCCTCTCTTTGAAGACATCCAAAAGGATGTCTTCATTAGCTTCGTTCTCCATTAGCTTTGTTCGTTGTCCAGGCCCCACCATGGCCCAGCCTTAAGCCAGCCACTGACTGAGAGAATAGAGTCATTGTCGTTAGCATGGCAGAGTGAACCTTCATGCGTTTGGGGCACAGGTCAAGGGTAAGCAGGGGGCTCTTCTCAACTGAGTTCATGGAAAACCAGAGCTGGCTGGTGATGTCGGCATACCCCCTAGAGCATCTGACTGTCTCTGTCCTAGTGACACGCGACCAGGCCTGCTCTATTTGTGAGCTTGTTCTATATCCTTTTGGTAGATTCTAGATTCTTTAAGGAAGGGAACTTACTGTTTTCACCAGGGCATGGAATAGAGCCTTGCTTTCAAGGATAGCTAAGAAACATTTACTAAATTGATTAGAATTGGCTCATGTCAGTTGATGAAAAGCTTTCTTACCTTTTTTAATTGAATTTGTATTCTTTAAAATTAAGTTGTTTATTTGACTATCAACACCCTCCTGGTAAAGTTATGTTTATTCATTCGAGAAAATGATTAAGGGGCCGTCATCCTAAAGGTACTGGAATAAAGTTCCTGTGGGTGCTTTGTAACAGAAACCCTGCAAAGACTGTTTACAATTGTGTGGGGGGGTAGGAGGAAAAAAGGATTCAAATGTAAATATGAGTGGGAAAGAAAACTTGCTTTGAGTCTCTTTCATGCATCTGTTAACATTTTGAAGATTGCATAGTAGAATTTATCATGTTAAAGATCATGAAGTGAAAGGAATGGCTTGTCTGTAAAATCGCTGTGATTCTCTATTTGAAGATTCATTTAATGAAAGATTATTTGGGGAGAAATAATTACTTCGATCATTCAAATTCAGTGCATTGTTATACACATCACGTAATTTCATTAGAAAAATCTTTTTCAGCAGAATGAGATCAAAAGACCGGATTTTGATTACTAATGTGGTCTAACATTTAAAGCCAGCGTTCCAAGTCCCAATTTGTTCTGCAATATAAACACTTCTCGAGAGCTTATCTTTGTCAATGTAAAGAATTCCTCATATAAACTTCCCTTGATTAGCTTCAGGTTCAGCGACAGTACATGTTCATAGTTTTTACATTATTAACTATTCTAAGTAATGCAGAAATGAGCATTGTTTAAAATTTGAGATAATGCCATTCAGTGTTTCTCTAAAAGTCCTTATTTGTCTGCCAAGTGGTCAGCTTGTAGGTGCATAACTTATAGATGCACACATGCTACCTTATTCAAGAACAGTCATTTATACCGTGTCGTCGCAAGTGATGAGCTATTCTATGTTTAATTCAACACAAAGACAGGATTGAATTTTAAAGCATTTTTATTGATTGCTAATGGTACTCATTTTTAGTTACAGAATTGACTAAAGTGATGGAAGACACAAAGCATTAGGTTCTTGTGTCATTCTGAAAGCAATGAAATATCTACTTCTGTTGTCTCCGTGTTTTCTGATCTTTAATCCTGAAAGGAAAATAGCAAAAGAACAATTAAAATGATTGACAACTGTTCACAGTACTATCATTTACAGTAATACATATGGTCTCAGTTTTCCCCAATGTACAACCATTTAAGTTGAACTGTCATTTCCAAAGTTTTTGTCATCACTTTGTCTTTGAGGTGGGGGGCCCCCTAAGTGGGGGCCAGCCTTCAGGACTCTTAAAATTTATTTGTTAATAATAAGACAATTGTTACCTTTTCTCGAGTTCTTATTGCACATCGAGCTCTGAACTCGTTCCTTCTTTATCTTACTGTCCAAAAACAACTCCAAGCATCTATCAATACTTATATTTCAGGAGCTTTAAATGGTTCAAACTCCGTCTGAGGTCACCATTCCATAAATAGCTTGGAAAGGTACGAACACGCTGCAAAGTTCGTGTCCTTTATTACTATTAAAGAGATAAATGCATTTTCTCTACCAAAAGGGTACAAGTCCCGTAGGCTGGAATAATCAGCTATAGGTACCCAGTTACTCAAGATGTAATCGATTTCCACATATTCTTATGAGCATAAATGCACCCCTGATGGTGATGCCATCTATGACATACCCTTCCATCTTTTATTGGCACTATGGCATTTGCACTGGGACAAGGCTTGACAGTGATCTGACAGAGTCACTTTCTCTTACTTTCAAGAAGGGCAAACACTCAGAGATGTGAAGTCACTTGTACAATTACCATCTTCATTTGGGGGACAAAGCTAGCACTGGATGCCGGGTGTCCTGGCTCCCCTTCCAGGTCATTTCCACCTTACTGCTTCTCAGAAGCAAATTATCAATAGCATTTACAACCTGGAATTACATTCGGATACATACATAGAGTAGAACTACATCAGCTCATGTACACAGAACTAAGGGGTTATGCATCAGGATAAAGGCGTGTGTCTCACTGACTATCCCCCGCTCATTTGGAAGAGTTTTGTCTAATGGAAACTGACCGCATGTTAAATTAGGAAAACTTCTCAGCTGAAAGTTAACCTGGAGTTGCAACACTGAGAAGGCGTCTACTGGCCTGTCTGGCTTCGCTTCCTCCAGGCTTAATTACAAATCACTTTAGACGAGAAATCTCCGTTTGCGGTTCTTAAAAAAGATTTCCCACATACCTTGTATGGCCTGTTCAAGCATGTCTCCCCTCACTCTCAGATAGGATTCTCTTTTCTCTTCAGTGCAATCCTAGCCTATTCTTGTCAGTTAAACCCTTGAAAGAGAAGGGGAACTGAGAGCTCCTTATGCTGTTGCCCTTGAAATGAATGGATTTCAGTAATAAATATTCTGGTAGAAATTAAAACTAACTGTGGCCTTTCAGCCTGTCACAAAAGCTCTGTTCCTCGCTGCTGAGCTGTGTGGATAAGCTGATATTCTTTCTGATATAAAGTTGTGACTTTGAAGTTCTCATATTTCAACTAGCTCATTTAGGTTTCTACTATAAGCACATGCTTGGACCACTAGTCACGGCTGAAGCCCTGGGTTGCTTGGAAACTTGCAATTCTGGGGTCAGTTTCATTTTGCCATTTTCCTAGGAGTCATAGCAGCTTCAAGGTCTACTCACCACTTCTTCCCGCTTGGTCTTGTCCGTTGCTGGCCAGGCTTCCAGGGGCAGATCAGGAAGAAGGGGGGGCATGGGCTGCATGGGGAACATCGGATGCAGAGGTGGCTGTGGCGGCAGGGGCTGGATGGGGTGCATGGGTGGCTGGGGCTGCATGGGCTGCATGGGCTGGTGAGGTTGCGGCTGGACGTGCTGGGGCTGGTAGGGCTGCTGGGCGGGTGCGGGGAGATTGGGCTGGTGGTGTTGGGTTGGAGTTAAGGAGTGTTGGCCGGGAACGGGCATCATTGGTTGCTGGGGAACCACGGGTTGCTGAGCTGGCACCATGGGGATGTGGTGATGAGGCTGCAGGGCGTGATTCGGGGGGTTCTGCTGGGACAGCACGGGAATGATTTGGTGGTGCAGCCATCCACCCATGGGTTCGTAACCATAGGAAGGGTACTGGTGAGAAACAAAGAGTCAGGTTTTACCATCGGCTCCATCGATCCTGGCTGGGGCCCTAGCAGTGTTGTCTTTGTCGTTATGGCAATCTGAATATTCATTTTTTTCTATGCAAGACTTTCTAACTGTGTGCACAGCTATGGCCTTTTACAAGCTCGATCTCCCATTAGTGCCTGCACGTGGCAGCATACTCTCTTTCACTTCAAGGGGCTTGAAAAGCATGCTTACTATGTGAAAGGGTGAAGAACAAAGTCTTTACATACCGGAGGTCTGATCATGTTCTGGTACCACTTCAGCGGGGTAAGCACCTTAGGAAAAAGAGACATTAGAATACATTTGTTTGGACTCCATTCTACGAAATGTAGACTCACTCACTCACTCACTTTGCAGTCCCGGCAAAGTCGATAGCCTGAAAGTTGATAGTTCTACAGAAGAAAGAAGTAGGAAAACATCTGTCACATGCTTCCTGTGTGTGAGGCGCTTCATTCTAGTCATCACACACACGTTTCATGTTTTTGCACATACTCTGAGACCAATATCATTACCTCACATATACAAGCAAGGTCATGGAGAGTTAAAGAGGTTCATGAGCATGACTGAGGTTATGGAAGTTGTAACTCTGTTTTATTCCACAGTTCCTGCTCCTCTTTGCAAGAGCAAAACAAAACAGAAAGCTTGAATGTGACATAGCATGACTTAGAACCTTTCGTGTTTGATATCACGGTGAAAATTCAAGGAGATAGAAATAGTCCCTTGTCCTAGAAACACAGGTTTTCTGGTCAAATAGGTCAACCTTTGAAGGTTGAAGAGAATATCTTGCCTCATATTCTTACTAGCATTTTTTCCTCAGCTTGTCTGAGTGCGCAGACTCACAGCTCGTCTTGTGAACCTGTGAGAGAAGCCAGTTTCCTTCCTCTGTAAGCAGCGTGTCACCCTGGGCTCTGGAGACTCCCTTCACATGGTCGCGCAGCATTTGAAATGGATAGGCTGTTTACTAAGCTTGCTTACACTTGCCTTGACAAAGCACCTTTTATATTTTTTGACTCTTTTGCTCCCCAAACAAGATTTTGAAGTGTATTACAATGACTTCCCTTCTCCAGATGAGGAAACCCATGTTCCAGAGAGAGAAAATGGTTTGCCCAAGGTCACACAGTTAGCCTGGGATTGAGGAGAGCCTTGAACAGATTCCCAGAAATCTCATGCTCTCTGTTGCTCTGCAGAATGTCTCATAGACCGTGAAGGAGACACTCCGTGTGTGAACACCAGAGAATCAGTTGTCTCGCTGGGAAGGATCAGAAAGGATCAGCAGATGCCACATTTCATGGCTGGGGTGGAGCGAAGCTGCTTGGCCAATGCCCAATACCCACTCCCTCTCCCCTGCCCCCCCCCCCCCGCAAGCTCCGGAGGGGGAGCTCCCAGGAGATAATTTCATAAGGAGGAGAGACTGAGTCAGAGGGGCCAGGTAGGAGTGTGCCAGGGCAATGCAGGCTGGAGGCAACCCGTCAGGGCTTAAAATACTTAAAAAGCTGGTTGAGGGACTGAGGAGCATTTTGGATGAAGAATCAACATGCTGTTCTTGGTAGGGCTCAGGGCATTGTTAACTCAAACAATGGTCAAAATGAGTAAAGAGAAAAATTACCTCATAGCTGAAGTTGATATAACCAGGGTGCCCAGGATGAGGTGGTAGCTTTTATAGGGAAGGGAAAGGAGAAGAGGAAGAGAGAGGGGGAGAAGATGAGGGAGAGAGAAAGAGAGAAAGGAAGAGATTAAGTCAATATGCAATTGTTCACATTAAGAGAGACTAAAGCTACTTAAAAAAACTACATGGTGCAGAATATACTTAGTCTACTTCTAGTCCCAACGTGCACGCTGTGTGAGAGAGGAGCCCCGTACTTAACGAGGTCCAGAACTACTAAAGGACTTTCTGGGGGTCACGGTCTGATGGAAGACCTGGAAACAGGAACCAGCATGCATCTATTCCCCAGTGGTCTCTGGACCCCGACCCCGTGTGGTCAGTGAATCCTTATCCCACCCACCCTTTTACTTCCGGGTGAGGCTCACTCCATGTTGGGAGAGAAATAGGCTCCTCTCACGATTATGAGATACCAACAAGAGGAGAATTGTCTGATCAGTGTTCCCTTCTAGACCGGGAGGGGCCTTTGTATCCAAGAGATGGCTCCTAATTGGCATGCAAAGTAGCTAAACAGCAAAACAGCAATAAAGGAACAACTAGGTGGGAATAAGCGATGAAGGTGAGAACAAGCGGGCCAGTAAAGTGGAGATATCACGGTTCCCTGGACAATGCGGGGGCTGAGTTCTGAAGTCGAAGCCAATTCTTTTTATGATTCTGTCAGCATTTTTATGGCAGAAGAATTTAAAATTTCAAAGTCAACAACAACCTGAATAATTATCTAAATCAGGACTGAATGTCCTTTCTAAAGTGGAGGCCAAGGGGCTGATGCCTGCGTTGTGGAATTCTAGAAAGGGGGAGAGGGAGGAGCGAGAATCAGCAGAATGTCTCCCTCCAAGCTAATTAAGACTCTCTTCCCTTCAAGGCTTGTATTTTACCAGGGAATGTGTTCACTCTGGTCTGATTGGGAGTGATCTGTCGGGGAACCAACCGCCTTTCCTATCCCTTCTTTCTATGTGTCCTCAGAGAGCAGGGCTGCTGAGTTGGGGGGAGAAGAGGCAGGGACTCGGACACCAGGGGCTGGCACAGTGCCGACTTTCGGGAAGGTTCGGCTGGCCGCATCTTAGGTGAAAGGCGAGAAGAGGCAGGCTCTACGCAAGCTTGGCTGGCTTCTGGTTGTATCAACTGCTCTTTATGCCACCGAAAAGCACATGGGTTCTGCCTCGCCTGTGTGAGATCTGAGCCTTTGGACCGGTCCACCGGTGCCCAGAGAGACGGGGTCAGCCCTCCTGGCTCCTGGTCTACTGGGACAGGAATGGTCTCTGTCCGTGTCGGGCATAGGATCCCAGACGCAGACAGAAACCCTGTGCTTCGCAGATGCACCCAGAGGGTGAGGCCACTGAACAGGTTGCCCGTTCCCCTCTGAGGGGAAACAGCAGTAGAGTTTGGAGGGCGGGAAGAGATTGGGTTTTGGAGAAGACAGGTGTTTCGTAACATTTGCCTGAGGCCAATGAAGCGCTCTGTCCAGAGACCTTTCCCGGGTCCCTTCTGAAAGCTTCCTCCGTCTAGAGCTGGGCAGTGAGCGTCTCAACCCACTGTGCCCGCGGAAGCTGCCTGGGTGCTCGTTAGAGTGCACTGTCCTGGTCCCGCCCAGCCCTGCTGAATCAGTGTCTTTGGGACGCATCAGAGAACCTAGTTTTAAAACCAACAAGCTCCCCAAGCATTTCTTAAGCACAGAAGTGTCTGCTGACGGCCCTAAGGTGTACCGAGGAGGGGGCGGAGTTTTCTTCCCAAGCCAAGCGCTGGCTTCCGCAGGGGGGTTACTTACAGGCATAGAGAAGGCTGCTCCCAGCAGGCAGGCAAATAAAATCCAGGTCCCCATTTTGTGTTAGCCCTGAAATGTAAGTCAACAGCCACTTTTCACTGCGCTTCATCAAAAAAGGATACAATCAACATCCCGTCAGGCCCACATCGTCCGCATTAGTCTGTTGCTAGTGGGAAAGAGGGGGCTGTTCTTTGTGAGGTGACTTCCCCACTCCGCGACCTCCATTCTCAGCCCTTGTCCCGGCTTCAGGAGTAGCAGCGGCACTAAAGAAGCTTCCCTTTATGCTGAGAGCCGAACATTGTGAGGATGTGAATAGTCCCTCAGGCCGAGCTTTGCCTGCCGTTTCCACACCTGCCCCATCCCAGTCACGGAAGCTGAGTGTGGCTAAGAGCCCGTGACTTACAAAGCAGAGCTGGCTCTGGGAGTTGAGGTCTTCAGGGGTGCACAGTAATTTATACTTAGAGAATCAAGAGGCAAGAGAATGGTTTTGTGTCATGTCCCTGAACATGACAGCTGCTGAATGGAAGTTCAGGTGCTTGTCCCACCTGCTCCTGGCTTAGAAGATGGGCTTGGACGGGAGGGGGAGATGGCTGCCCAGACCCTGTGATCACTCATGGGGTTTAAACCCCTTCAACTTAAGAGTCCACCTTTTGTCAATGGTACCTGCCTTTTACCTGATGCTGCATTGTATTGGTTCCGCTAAGGAGACCCCAGGGCTTGAAGCCAAACAGCCCAGCCTATACTGCACACCTGGCTTTGCGCTGTGACTGACTGACTTTGAAATCTGTCGGAACAGCTTCGGTTGTGCCCGGGCCGTGAGCACCCCGTGCGGTCGTGCTGGCTCTGCAAAGCGTACCGAATGTTCCTGCCCTTCAGCCCGCTTGCTTAAAGGCTGGCGTAACGAGAAAATGCCTTTTGTTGATGGCTCAATTTGCTGTAATTAAGGAAAATGTTTTTCCAGCTAGTGGAGCTCAGCCTGTGAAAGAATTTTTACTTCAACTGATAAATAAATAGCATACTTTGCTGAGATTTGGCCCCAGAAAGTGCTCTGGGAGTCTGGGGTAAAATTTAGGCAAAACAAAACGGACAAAACACTTCCTGCGTTACAAAGTAAGAGAGTCCGTTTACATCATCAGAGTCTAATTGGATTACGGTCCAACTGAAGGACTGAAAGAATATGGCCAGCAGAAAGTATTAGACCTGCAGAACACGTGGGCATGATGTGAACATGGACTGCAGAGAAAGAAGCGAGCGCCAGGAAGAAGCTTAGCAAACCAGCAATGGAATCCACATACCTGTGAAGGCACGTATCCAAGCAAGCTGCTGTCTGAAACCCAGGGATGCTGGATGCTATGGATTTCTCCCAGCCAGGAGCTCCATTTATATCATTCATGGCCTCCAGAGCAGCCAACCAGGTTTTCGCAAGAAAATTATTGAGTGTAGGGAAAAATCCCTGCCTCAGGAATTCCTCAAAGCTGTGTCCGAGCAGGAGGCAGCGTGTTGCCGGCAGCGCCGGGGTCTCTCATTATGACAATGACAGGTTGAGGCAGACTCGGCGGGCCGTCTCAGCTCAGCAAATGAGTCGGCTGCACTTGCTGAGTCCCATACTTTCCAGAAGCCGGGGTATCCTTGTGTGTGTGCCGGCTCTAGCACACGTAGCATTGTCACCCCCCTCCCAAGTTAGATGGCTGAGCTTCTCCAACATGAGCCGTGTGTGCCTTAGGGTCCTCGAGTTGTCATATCTGGGAAAATGGATCCAAAGCCTCATGTGGGCGATACCCCGAAGCACATCACCCCAGTGTCTCCGAGGGTTTAGTTTCAGGACCCCCGCTGCTCCCCCCTACATCCGTTAAAGGCGACCGCTCCACTCCCTGCGACTGCTCCTTGATCAACCCCTGCTGTCCAGCCAGAGAGGGGACACAGACTGTCACCCCTCACCCCTCTGTCCCCCCATGCCCTGAATTCAGGTCACTGCAAGAGCGGCCCCCCTAGTGGCCGCCCGATAAGGAACGGGCCGCCCGAGGAAGGCCTGGAGCACACCCTGCGCGTGACGTGCGCTCAGTCCTTGCCACCAAGGACGCGTCCCCGGCCACTGCCGAGGCTCCTCCAGCCCAGGGGTGGCCCAGCCTCTCTCCGTGCGATGGCCCTTCTCTGTCCACGTCCTTCAAGCCCAGCCTCACTTTCTCTTATAAGTGGGTCCGGATTCCGCTTTCTTTTTCAGAGTCTGTTCCTGTGGCCCCTTTAGTCGCCTTCTCGGCAGCCTCTCGCCTCTGCCTCTGCAGCGACAGCCAGGCCCTCTGCAGCAACAGCCCGCACCCCGCGCCACGTCCTCTGTGCCGGTGGCTCAGTTCGCGCCGCTTCAGTCTGGTGCCTCAGTAGAGCACGTGCACTCGTTTCTCTCATTCGAGAATCCGATCAGCTAAGAAGCCAGTTCATAGCGAGCGATCAGAGGTATCCGCTGAGCTGTCTCTGAATGTCAGATCAGTAAAGGAAATGCTGCCATCGGCAGCATTGCTGATGACTGTGACTACGTCGTTGATGTTTTCGAGGTTTGTGCCTGTACCTGGACATACGCTTTTATAGAGACGCCCTCAATGGCTGAATTAAATCCCGGAAGAAAGCATTCATGGCGGGCCATGCAGTAGGAAGACCTAGAGCTTAGGCATACAGGGTCCTGACCCAGCTTCCCAGGGAGCTATTGACAAGATACTTAGTCTGTCTGGGACATCTCTGGGGAAGGGATTTATAGCCTCCCCAAGCCCAGTTCACCACACACAGTGAGGACTTAGAAACACTAGTGGTGCTGCTTTATTTGACGAGGGTGAACTTAAGTCGGGTTTCTTTATTTCTTTAACCAGGGTGAATTAGTAGAGAATGAAGAATCATTGCAAGAAAGGTGGATCTTTTGACCAGGGAGGGGAGAGGGAGCGGAAAGAAGGTGAAAGGCTGTCATGTATAAACGAATCATGAATATGGTTCCAAAAGTCGGTTGGCTCCTTGGTCTGTTTTTCTTCATGAATATATTTCGCGGTGGATTGTATGTCAGGGGCAAGGATTCCCCTGATGAAAGTTGCCAAACGAATTCTCGGAGCGCAGGTGTCTGCTTGTTGGAGGAAGCGGGGCGTCCTCCCACAGTGCCTGGTGAGGGAGCCAGGAGGAAGCGGAGGTCGGATTATGTCTTGGTCTTGTTTCCCATTTTGTTGAACCACATGGTGGAGTACCTGAAAGGACTCGGGGCCAATTCGTGGGTCACCTCTCCCAGAAGTCATTGGTGAGTTGCTAGTGGTCTTGTGTTTTACAAAGTCCACCTCATTATTTTGTCTCACCTTTCAAGAGGGACACATGTATTGGTGGCACTCACAACCAGGACGCTTCTGCACCGTGGCAGCCATTCCTCCGTTCCCCTGCATGGTGAATTCCTGCTGATTTCTCATGCCCATTGTCCATCCTTTGATGGCAATACAAGGGAGCAGCTGGGAACCTTCCATTTCTCCCCCCATGGGATAGGTGTCAAATGTGGAACTCTGAGTAAAACCTCTCCCACTACCGTAGGTCCTGCTTCTGCAGTTTAAAAGTCACTCAGTGCCTTGGGGAAACAAACAAAATGGCACAATATTCCTGTAAAATGCTTTTTCATTTATAAATAGGTTGACTTTCTAAAAGAAAACAGAATTTAGTAGATTGACTACTTGCTTTGTTATGTAGTGGCTACATTTCCAAAGTATTTGTGGTCTTGTTTTCGTTGCTCTTTGAGGTCAAATATTTTCTTCCCTTTAAAAAAAAAATCCCATTTCAAAAATGGATCATAGGCATAAAGCATTTTCCTCTGTGCCAGTAGCTCTAAACTGACAACCAACAGGGCCCTAGCGTGTGTCCATTCATGTACATATGCGTCCGAGCACGCGTGGTGAATGCCTATTCCCCTGATGCTGTTTGCTTACCAGAGGGGCAAGCGCATGCACGACCTTATTACTGTTTCCGAGCTGTTCTCAGGTGGCTGATGACTAAATAAACGCCATTAGGAATCTCTGCTCCCCATCCTGGCTCCCTGGGAAGGAGGGGCCAAGAGAAGATTATAAAAATATCACAGTTGAGGTGCTTTCTGAGCCCTGAGCCCTGGGGCTCCCGTGGGACTGCAAGGAATCCACATGGACTTCAGGCTGGGGGGGCTACTCTTTGGGGCACAAATAAAGAACCAGGTAGTCCTGCCTCTCAGTGGCCAGAGGAGGGCACGCACGGGCAGTTCCAGGCTGACGCCCCGCGGGCACCTGCTGGCCTGGCCCGCCTGAGCCGAGCCTCCACAGCAGCAGCCTGTATATAGACATTATCTATAATTGATTGTTGTAAGTAGAGACTTTTGTGTGGGTTTTTTAACAGACGTTCTCTTGCCCGTTTGGGGAGGGGGGGGTAGAAGTGATTCTTTTTCTTGACGCCCAGCCCATCCCACTGTGCTGTTCCCACATTGCTTATGCTAGCAACGTGTCTCCTTCCAAATTGCCGCTTCTGATTTCCAGGGGGCGGGGAAATCGTCTGCCCAGGCTTGCGAAGTCTGTGCGAATGGCCAGCAAGCGATGGTCTGCGCAGGACGGATCTGGGAGGGCTCACCTGTGAGAGAAGCTAGAAACGTTCAGTTCTGTTTCGTTGACTCTTGGCTGCTGGGAGGACATGGCGTGTTGTTTTAGGGTTTTTCCTCTGCTTAACTTCCTGGTTTGGGGCACCGGTCATGGTACGTGGGTGATCTTCAGATAAGTCAGGTGTTAGGGGTTCTAAAAGCCTTTCTTCCCATCAGTACTAGCTCAATTTTTGTATCTTCTTTAAAAGCTGGCCCAGGGCTGTCGAATATTCTGGAATAATCCCAAAAGGGAGTGTTTGTAAGGAGCCAGAGCAAAATCAGCTTCTCAGGGCCTCTGCTGTAGACAAATGCCACAAAAGCCTCGTTGTTGAGGGCCACCGCTGCTGGGCAGAGCTGCTCCGCCTTCCCACATGCACACCACTGCCCTAGTCGGTCAATGCTGCCTTCCTGGTGCGGCCTCACAGTCCGGGGCCCTATCTCGTCCTTCTTTGGGGACTCTTTGTACCTAGAAAAATCTCCTTTTACAAAGTTGATGCTAAATAAATATGTCAGCTAATTGATGACAGTAGAGAGAAGCTGTCTGTGATGCTGTCAAATACTACAAATGTCCTCAATCTATGTCACTTCTCCATAGACAAAGAAACCTGGCGGTGACTTAGATGGGCCTCTTAGGCAGCTAAGAAGGGGAACTCAGCAGTGCTGCCAATCGCTCCCATGGACTTTTATGCAAAGGGCCTAGAAACCTAAAAAGGAAGACACTGTAAACATGTGTAATACCCTAATACTTTTGGTTTGGACACATTAGTTCACATTGTAATATGCTGCGAGCAAATATACAGTAACACATACACTTGACTTTTCCTTATGTGTGACTGACTTTAGTTGCTTCATGTAATAAAGCTTTATTGTAGTAGTGGTAGCAATAGTGGCAGTAATAGTAGTAGCAGTAGTGGTGGTGATGATGGTGGTGGTGGTGGTGGTGGTGGTGGTGGTGGTGGTGGTGGTGGTGGTAGAAGAAGAATTTTGGGCTTCTAGAGTCACTTGAGCCCAAGGAGTAATATGACAAGAATAACAACAAAGGCCCTCTCTTGCCCACATTCACATGCTTCAATAACTGCAAGCCATCAGCACCTATTCCAGAACATATAGGACTAATTTCTGTTTTGTAGTTAAGTATCTGAAGCGATGAGGGAAAAGAGGCATCTTCCACTGTGAGCAATATTCTAAGTGAGCAGAAGTGTCCCGAGACAGCGTCCCAGGGAGGGAGCAGGAAAAGCGAGGTCTGTGCGGAAGTAGCAGGTGCACCACGATGGCCTCCAAGGTGGTGACATAATTCCGACGCCACAAGTACCCTGGTGAGAAGCGACTTAGTAAAGAGGCAGTGGGAAACCAAGAAGCTGTGCAGCAGAGAGCCAGGGCCCGGGCATGAGCATGGCTGTCAGCTCTGGAGCCATCCGCAAGGGCTCAGCCCACGCTGCCCACGCTGTCAGCCCACGCTGCCGTGGCTTGGGGGGCATAGACTGCTAGGATATGGTCCCCTTCTCAAATGGCCTGGGCCTGTGGAACTCTCTGAGCGGGGCCAGAGAATGCTGGAGGCGGGGTCGGGACAAATCCCCCCAGTCTTCAGGAAGATAGTGCTGTCTGTGCCCACGTCCGTGATGGTGGCTGAGAATGGGGCCTGGGTGAGGAGAGGAGAAACCGCGGCAGCAAAACACTTGAGGCAGCTCTGGCGAAGACCTGGAGTTTCCTACTGGGTCCTCCAATAGATTGGGCAGGGACAGACTGACTGAGTGCAGGGACAGACTGACTGTGTGTAGGACCAGCTCTGTCCTTCAGGCTGCAGGCCTTACCAAGTAGTATCCACCAGTAGGGAGCTGTTTCCAAGCAATGAGGGCGCCAGGAACATTCAAAATAATAGTGCGGTATTTGCTGGCATCAGAGATGTTTGGGGCACATTGTTTAGTGGGAAAAAAAATAGGTTCTAAAGTTCCCTTTCTCTAAAATGATCCTCCTCCCCCTCTCCCACCACCCACTTTCCTGTCCCCCTCCCCCTCCTCCCTTCCCCCTTCCCTTCCTCCCCTTCCCCTCTCTCTCCCTCCTCCCTTTTCTCTCCCCCTCCCCCTCCTCCTCCTCCTCCTCCTCCTCCATCCTTTCCCTCCCTCTCCATTTTGGGAGATGATCCCCAAAATATTAACAGTACTTATCTAAATGACTCATTCCTTAAAGTCTCTGAGTAGCCAAGTTTTTGTTTTATTTCTTTTGAAAACCCATGAGTGCAAGTAATGCAGGGGAGACGTTTGGGCTATAATGTTTCTCATTATGGTTCAGCAGGAGTGATGAGCAGGTGCTGGTACTGAGTCTCCCACAGGCCTGGGTCTATTTCTTGTTCATTCGGGGAGAGGGAGGGGGGGATGGAGGGCGATGAACATAAACTCAAAGACAAAAAAGTAGCAAGGATATTTTTAGGAGATCAGGGTCCCTTTGAGAGCACTGGCCCAGAGGGGCTCATAATATCAGCGTTCTCAGGAAGAGCGCTGCAGCTTGTAATTTGAAAGGTCTGTAAGCATTTGCTAACTATCTGGTGGAGCAACTTTCAAAAGGGGAAATTATATGCGCGTGGATTGTGTGCTGTTTGGGTTATAATTAACTGGCAACTGTTAGGAGTGAAAAAATTCTATCTGCTAACAGAGATAACACAGTCTGTGAAAACAAGCATTTTTATTTCTGCCTGTGGACAAAATACACCAAAGTGGTTGCATTTTCCTGCCGGGGTCAAGGTCCACGCAGACAGGCCCAGGCCGGCGGCTTCCCAGCAGGGTCTGTGGGCTGCGGCAGGGAGCCTTGGCTCTGGGCAGCGGACCATGGGGCTTAGGCCTCCAGCAGGCCTGAGACGCCTGACCTCAGCCCGTGGGCTGGCCGCTTTGGGCGCTTGCCTTGCCGTGGGACTGGGGGGAGCGGTGCGGGGAGCTGGTCCTGCCACCAGCAGACAGACGTCTGGCTCTTCTGCAGCGAGACCTGCCCTGTTCAGAATGGCACTTTCAGTAATGGCTGGAGAAACACTTTTAAAGAGATAAAGGGAATAGTTTGCCACCCAAAGGCCAGACAGAAGCGCTCGCCTGTA
Source organism: Uropsilus gracilis (assembly GCA_004024945.1). Lineage (NCBI taxonomy): Eukaryota > Metazoa > Chordata > Mammalia > Eulipotyphla > Talpidae > Uropsilus > Uropsilus gracilis. The sequence continues at coordinate 16,208 of PVHY01002266.1, read as the reverse complement.
TTTCAAATGCCAGATTTCTTCTGCTGTTCTTGGACAGAAAGCTCTGTACATTGCTGCACTTCAGTAGATGCTCTTAATCTTCATCTCGCAGGGAAGTGCCCGGCGGAACAGACGTAACATGTCCGAATACTGTTTTCATGTCACCACTCAGTCTCAGGGAACAAGGATATATGGCGGCACCGAAAGACCAGTGACGTCGCCAGTTCTTCCTGCGGTTCCTTCTTTGTCTCCATGTTACTTATCGCTTCAGCTAATGCCTCTCCTATCATAGGGTCCTGAACAGCTTTCTGGCTAGTGTCTTTCCATCACGTCCATGGGCTCTATAAAAGTCAGTGATCACAGCTAAAAACCATCTTCCAGCTTCTGCAAACTAGCGCGGCCTGACTGGGGTGTCTGACACGAGCACCGACTTGATCCGAAGCAGATAATTCTGAGGGACAAGAAAAATCACGGCGAAGGTTAGAAGTCGGATGGATGTACTAGCGGTTTATGAGAGTGACTTCATGGGAGAGGAACTGAAACAGATACAAGAGCCTGTTACAGAAATCTGTGGAGGGGGGCAAGTTCAAATTTGTTCTCATGGTCAGTGACCTCTCCTCCTGCCCCAGTCTCCTGCTAAGGTAGCTTCAGAATCATACATGCTCCACTTCTTCAACCTTACTCCATGCTTCATCCTCGTCCTTGTGCTCTGGGAGCAACATAGGCATGCACTAAGTCTCTTGTTTTCCCAAGTCTCCTTTCAATAGCATCCTGTACATTGTCCTGAATTTTTGTATCATTAGGGGGAAATATGGGCACCTGTAAAATCCAAGACCGAGGACACGTGTAAGTATCTGGCTTGATGGCTGCATAGCACAATGTTATTCAGCTGTAAAAAAAGAATGAAGTACTGGTACAGACTACAGCATGGATGAAGCTTGAAACATCAGGTTAAGTGAAAGCAACCAGTCACTAAAGACCAGATGTCATATGATCTCTTTTCTGGGAAATGCCCAGAATCTGTAAATCCATAGTGACAGAAAGTAGGTTCCTGATTCCCAGGAGCAAGGAGGAAAGGAGAAGTATCCTGTGCCCTGTTGGATCCTACTGGATGCCACCTGCAGCCCTCTCTCCTGGTCATGCCCACCAAGAATGTCTGCAGACATGGAACAGATGTGTCCTCAGTTCCAAGCCAAGGTCTACAGCTGCCTGAGAACTGGGCTGGGTAGAGAGGTGCAGGGAGCGGCATGGTGCCAGGCCAGGGTGCTGCTAGGGAAATGCCACTGTTTCAGGGCCTTGAAGGGCCAAGCTCTGAGCCCTCAATTCCAAAATTCTGTGATTCCTTTTGGAAGACAGTGAAGGGGTTAGTAGGAGAAAGCAGCGCAAGATTATGTCGGTGAAGTGACTGTTCAAAGATTCGCCTATTGTTCAGATTCTAATAAAAGATTGAAATTGTTATTTAAAAATTAGAACAAAATGGCACATGGTCTATTTTTTTTTATAAAATAGAATGGCCTTTGCCTTCGTCGTAATGGATGGGAACGACGGCATCAAGAATCCCGAAGGTCCGTCAGTTCGCATCTGGCATGTTCCCTGCGACCATCCGCGGAGGGCATTAATGGTCCTCGAGGATTTTTGCTTAAGTCGACTTTGAAATTATTTTGCAGACTTGAAACACTCCTTGAGCAGCAACAAGAAGCATGAGATTTGATTTGTACCATGGCTAATGAGAACAAGTGGGCAATCACAGCTGAATCAACTGCTGCTGATCTAGCCTCGTCTGAGGCATGGAGGAAGGAGAGACAGCACCAGGGCGTTGGAAATGCAGAAATTCCAGAAAGTCAGTTCGCACGCCTGACTTCCTTTCTGTTCAGAAATGTGTGAGTGGAGGCGACTCCTCGCCCCCCTGGCAACCCTTTCTAGATGATCGGGCAGAAGGAAGTCATGTCTGTGGGCCAATGAACTTCTGTGATCTGCTCTGCTAGGAGAAGGAAAGCTAAGGCCGGAGGTTGTGGCTGTGACTGCTCCTGCTCTCAATGTAAGGCAGTGTTTTCTTGAACCATCTTCGTCTGTGTAACCTTTGCCCATCTGGGACTCGGTGCCCTGTGCGTGGCAGCTAGCAGAGAGATGTTAGTAAGCTCCAGTTGTGTTTCAAGTGGCTGGCTGCTCTGGTGGCTTCTCTGTAAGTACAAAATGCAAATGTCCTTGTTTCTCATGGGCTACAGTCATTCCAGAGTGTGGCTTTGCGCTCTTGTTTACATTAGGGATATGACTGAGGCTCTTAAACTCATGATGACTTTAATCTATTTAGAAACATGTCCCAAAAATGATTTCAAAATTTATAGTAGATATTTATAAGCTGTTCCCCTTTCCTTACCCTTTCCATGTCCGTTAGGATGTGGGCTGGACAGAGCTTCTGAAGGAGGCTGGGTCTAGCAGATCGTCTGTAAAACTGGGAGAGCAAAGTCTGGGAAACAACCGCTCTGTGTGGAGGTTCATCAGGAGAGGCCTGTTCCCCAATCAGTTCTTTATAGCACTGTGGTAGGGACCGTCAACTAAACATGGGAAACAGTGGGTAACCATAGTCAACCTTGGATGGATGGGTGGGTAGATGGATGCATGATGGATGGATGGATGGATGGATGGATGATGGGTGGATCGATAGCTAGCTATTAGAGGGAGCATGATAGAATATCACCTTGTGATGACTTGCTGGCACAGCTGCACAAGCTGAGACCAAGCCATACTGGGCCTCTTTACAAAATGCTCCCAAAGGCCTACCTTTGACTTCTTTTATACTACAGGTCTCAATGCAGACTCCATGTTAGAACCTCTTGCATAGCTTTTAGCTAAAACATATGGCTGGGTCCCATTCCAATGAGCGTCTGATTTAATCGATCTGAGCAATGATTGTCCATGTAAATCACCTGTGGAGTTAAAAAAAATCTGCCCACACAGCTTACTCCTCCACAACATCTGTTTCTGCCCCTCGGAGATGCGGGGGCACAGCCTGACCCACCTGACCCTGAATCACTGTGTGGGTCTCTTAGACTTTTGCCGGATGTGGCAAGTTGTGGTTTATCAACTTTGCCGGTCATCGGGGTCTTCTTTCTTGCTGATGTCCGTGCAGCACCATGGGTGGAAGGCTGGTGGCTCATCACAGTGCCGTCTGCCAGGCATAGGAAAAACCTCTGTCAGAGCCGCGGCTGGAACATGAGGGCAGGCCCTCGGGAGCTCTCAGAAAATGTTTGCTGATGTGGGGTGAAACAAGTGGTTGTCATGGTTTCTTGGTTTATTTGCAAGCATTTCATTTCAAGCTGAATCGCACACACAGTCCCGATCAGGCTGCTAAAATGTTGATTCAATGAATGGGTGCGTTTCGCGAGCCACCCAGATGAGTGGGTTACTTTGGGTGTAGCTGTTTTGATTTTCCCTTCCTCCAAATATATGGTTTTGTTCATTTAATCAAACAAATCCTGCTGTTCTGCTGTTTTGTAGACACATCCTTTGTGTGGCCAAGAATCCCGTTTGCGGTGGCCACACCACAACTAGATTTGAAGGCAGAGCGGCCCGGCAAACAAGTGCTAATTTGAACCAATTGTTAAGGTTGCCAGCAGCAAACCGAGGAGACCTCCATTGCTGGGTTCAGTTAGCAGCCCGCAGGCGAGGCGCTGGGCTTGTTCCATCACCGTTTCCTTCATCCATCAAAAACCCTCATCTTCCTGAAAGATGAAACAAAAGTGATCTCAGACTTCATGCAAATTCCGTTCATCTTGCTTTTCTATATGTCCTTTTCTCTTCCTGAGTACAAACGGTGCTTTTAAATTCAAGCGATGTAAAAATACATTAGCAAAGTGCCAGCGTTCCCAAGAATGCCATCCTCAAGGGACGGCTTCTGTTAACTGCTTCAGAATATAATTGCTGGTCATTCTTTGCTCACACAAATATCTATTTCCTGTAAAAATTGTAACAAACATCATACAGTTCAGCAGCTACTTTATTTACCTTAACATATAGCGTCATTCATTCCAAATTTAGACCTCATTTCTCTTAGTGACCCCCTGGAATTCCAATGCGTGGCCACTGATGTTGAGACACTGAAGTCATTGATTTTTCCTTTTCTTTTTGAAATAAATTTGTAATGATTTACTGCTGGTTTATAACACTATATAAATTTCAGGAGCACAGTTGTTTCTTTGAAATTCTAATGTTTCTTCAAAGGTGTGTGCATGAATGAATAGAATAGAAATGTAGAAAAGTGCACACATCACCAGCATACAACTTAGTGGGTGAACATACCTATGCCAGAAGAAGAAACGAGAGTTTCCCTTGGGCTCACTTTTGGTCACGTCTTTCCAAAAGTAACTCCTAATCAGTCTTTTCAAAGCATGAATTGGTTTTGCTTATTTTTCCATGTATGCTCTCATCTCTGCTGCTTTTTCATGCTGACTTTTTCTGTCAGAGATGGCGTTGAAGTGAATATCTTCATGGATGTGTCTTACACATCTTATATAGGTCAATAAAACACATTCTTAGAAATTAAACTGTTGGCCCAAATGGTATGGACAGTTGCACTTTGAGTTGATATGGGGGAAGTGCTTCCAGAACGTACTTTGACTTTTAAGCTTGGTCTACTCCCCACACAATCCAGCACGGGTGCACCCCTTTGCCATTGCCGTTATTTGTGAAGGCATATGCTGTTGTTTTGTCTTCTGGACTGCACGGCTAACAAAGACTGGAGTCTTTCTGATCCATTTCAGACACTCCCTAGTGGACTAGTGCCTCTGTCATGTTCATTGAAGGGCAAAAAGTAAAGCGACCTAGTGCCCCAGGGTGTCAAGGCACATCCTTCAGCTTGAACAACTGAGTAAATTGATGCTTTGAGAAGATGAACCAAACAGACCTCATAGCTCTTCCATCCCAGGTTGAGATCACCTCATTTCCCAAGGGAAGATAAAGATTTCTTACCTAGAAATGAGAGCCACCTATCTTACCAAGACATGGTCTGTTCATAATGCCCTGTTGTTGGGAGACATAGGTTAGGGCAGTGTTCCCTAGCGTTGGTGCTCTTGGCATTTAGCGTGAGGTCATTCCAGGCTGTGGGGTTGGGGAGTGACCTCTGCACTGTAGGAAGTTTAGCAGCATCTCTGGCCTCTACCCACTAGATGTCAGCAGGATTCCCTCCCTCACGTGTGACAGTCAACTCTGCCTCTAGACACAACCAGATGCTCCCTGGGGAGTTGAATCATCCCCAATTGAGGACCAGTGGACTAGTGACCACAGCTAATCACCTGACTCTAAATCAGAAGATATTCAGATTCTGGCTCCACCAATCGCAATTCTCTGGGTCTCAGTTGGCTTGTGTGAAAAATCCTAATGTTAATAGTAGCATTCACGTCAACAGACCGTTACAAAGATGAGAGTCTTCATGTGAAGCCTGTAGCACAGTCTCTGGCATAAAATGAGTGTTCAAATTTGTTGACTTTATTGGTTGTAGGCTTTTTATTATTAAAATCTGAGGTGGTGAAATACATTAACTCTCTGGAAAAGAATGTGGATGATACATATCTGAGAAACATCAAAGAACAGTGGGCTCACAGCTCTTGGAAGGAGCAGTGGGAAATGTGGAGAAGGCATTATTTATGTGCTCTGAAGGAAAACAGTGACATTTGGTTGCTTCTCTGTTCTACCTCAAATTAGCATTTATGGAAATGAGAAGTTGTGGAAAATGGATTCTGGCTGCAGAATAAGGCATTTTTAGGAAGATGCTAATCACTTCTGTGTCCCTCTTGTTAATATGACATCAGTAATTTTTCAATAGTGTGTTGAATCCCTTTACTTTAAATAGCAAGTTCATTGCTGAAGCAGCCATGTTGATTTCTATATTATTGAGTAGAGAGTTTTGCTAGGAGCTTGTTGGGTTGATTCTCACTTAACATGCTTTTCTCCCAGAGGTCTGGCTTAAATAAGCTCAGGTGTCAGAAAACGGTGTCGTGTCTTCTTATCAGTGGGACAGAGGGACATCCTGGGCAGCGGTCCAAAGCGGGAAAATCAGGGCAACCTTGCGTCTTTGTGCTGCCAAACTGTCACTTGGTGAGTTCCTTCTTTCCTTTGGACCTCAAGTTCTCAAGTGAGCAAAAGTAGTTCATTTCCCAGCTATGTTCTGGGGATGCGAAGAGATGTGAAGAGATGTTCTGAAAAGAAAAGAGAAAAGGGAGTGAGGTGATGGCAGATGTATTTAGAAGGTATTTAGAGTTACAATTTTCCCCACCAAAGGACTTCTCAAATGTTCCTTAGTACCATTTATTGTGACTCTTTGGGATGGGGGTAACATGAACAACTCCCTCCACCTTATTTGATCTTGGGACAGCTTGAAAAATCCTGCATTAAATAATATAGGAGTCCTTGTAGGCATAGAAATTTCCTGATTCCTTCTGTATTCATTTTCTGTCACTGCTGTGACAAATGACTGCAAACTTAAACGTAAGCTTATACCATGCACACTCTTTACCGCATTGCACTGTGGGCTGGAAGTCGGATGCAGGTCCCACAGGTTTGAAATTAATGTGTGGGCAGGGCTACATTCCTGCAGGAAACTCCAGGGAAAAGACCTTTGTTTGCCTCTTCTAGCTTTTAGAAGTCACCACCATTCCTCGGCGCATGGCACCCTATCTCCATCTTGAATGCCATAAATGTCACATCTCTCTGACCAGCTCCCTATAGTCACATCTGCCTCTCCAAACTATTTTGAAAATGTTCCTCCTATATGAAGAGTGTCTGTGTTACTACTGGGCCCATCTGAATAATCCAGGACAATCACCCCATTTCAAGACTCTTAGTGTAACTACATTGGTCAAGTCCCTTTTGACTGGGAAGGCAACATATTTCTAGGATTCAGGGTTGATGGCATGGGCATCTTTGGGGCACTGTTCTTCTGCCAACCACATTCTCTGTCCCAGTGGTATCTCCACTTCTTGGCATGGGGAGGGGCACAGGGTTTGTGCTCTGTGAAGCTAGAAAGCAACACAAGTGAGTCTCTTTTTGTTGTTGTTTATTTGCTTCCAACTCTATCAACCTTTGCAGTATGGAATGACTGTCTTGCAAGAGTTATTGAGTTCTTCTGGTTTTTCCTCATCCAGAGAGCAATAAAATCAAAGAACACAAGAGTAATTAAAATATGGCTATTGAGCTATTTTGTACAGCATTTTATTTTTAGCTTTTCTCCTGATGTAGACAAGAATATCTCCTTGAAAGGAACAAGGCACTGAACTGTACTTTATTTTAGCATGTAAATTTGTCAGGCTTAATATCAACAATTAGTCTTTGGAATTAAAATAGGAGCATAAAGAGATGAAAAGAATTTATTTGTTCTTTTTGATATAACCATTATCTGGCTCGATTTCCTTAAAAAAGAGTGCTGCAAAATTTAATTTTCAAGCCACTCGTGATCATCGATTTGCAAAAAGAGAAGGAACTAAAGGAGCCTGCTTTTTTTTTTTTCAGTGCTTGGTAAAGGCTCTTATGGACAATCTATACAAAATAGAAACATAGTGTGGATTAGCTCCAGTTGCTGATATTTATGTCTCATGTGAAAGGAATGAGTGGAAAATGGGTTTTGCACCAGAAAGTATTTTCAAGTCTCGATGTTTGAAGTTGTTGTTTAAGTTTTTTGTTTTTGTTTGACTATTTATAGAGTTATAGGATGGAGCAGTTCTACTCCTAGGCAAATACCCAGGAGAATTGAAAGCATATGTTCACATGAATATTTGCACATGAATATTCACAACCATTTTATTTATAATAGCGAAACAGGGGAAACATTCAAATGTCTAGTTGATGAATGATTAAACAAATTTTGATATATGCATATGATGAATATGACTGACCGTATGTGACCATATATAGGGTCATAAAATGAATATATACATGTATGTAAATGTACGGTCCTCAAAAGGAATGAAGTACCAATGCATGCTACATGGATGGGCCCCAAAAGCATGCTACAAGAATGAAATAAAAAAGGCCACACATTCCACTCATATTTCCCTATAGTTTCACTAAGTTAAAAGTCAAAACTCCCCTCAAATCCATAGAGACATAAAGTAGATGAATGTTAACCAGGTCCTGGGTGAGAGGGAGTGGAAAGTGACTGCCAATAGCTCCAGGCCTTCTTTGAGAAGTGATACAAATAATCTGGCATCAGAAATTGATAATGGTTGCACTTACCTGTAAATACACTAAAAAATCTGAATCACGTACTTTAAAATGGCAAACTATATGTACATATATGCTGACATATATCATCATTCTGATATCATCAGAAATTTGGGTATCTCGTACAGGATGAAAGAAATTTGGAAACCACTAACCAATCTGAAAAAACTGAAAAATTAACAACTCAACTTAGAGCTCTAAGTGAGGTCACAGGGAAAACGTCTGCTTCCCCAAACTGGAGAGAATGACGAATACTGAGCATCACAACTTACTGGAGGAGCAATAGCAAAGGGTGGAAAATTAATACATATTCCTGTATGATTCCATCGAGATGACATTCTAGAGAAGGCAGAACAGTGGAGACAATATAAAGGTCAGTGGTGGCCAGGGCTTGGTGTGAGTAGGGGCAAGTGGGAGAAGCAGAAGTGTTCAGCAGAGTGAAACTACCCTGCCTGACACTGTACAGGTAGGTGGCTACGTGTCATCATACGTTTGCCTATACCAGTAGCATGTCCGACACCAAGAGTGAACCTTAATCTAGACTCTGGGTTTTGATTGGTAGTGGCGTGTCTTAGGTTATCAGTCGTGACCCATCTGCCACCTTGCTGGGATGTTGATGGTGGGGCAATGGTGAATGAGTTGGCCATGGGACAGCCCGCCTCTTTATCTTCTGCTCAAGTTCACTGTGACACTAAAAGAAAGTCTGTTTGGAAAGACTCTTCCTATTAATTATAATTCACCACGTCCCTGTAGTATTTGACCACCATTTATTTTTAAAACTTCAGTTTCTCTGTTTTCTGTGCTCCCAGGAAGCATTATTTTCCACATATCAACTTGCAAGGATTGAGTCAGATCTGTAAACACTTTTTAATTTACTGACTTTGCAGTAGTATATTAAGGGGAAATATTCTGGGGAAAAAGTCTAAGAATGGCAACTAAAAATTAGCTCTGTGCCAGTAAGTGCAGATGGATTTTTTTCTATGTCATACCTGGCATTTGAGTCATTCTGCAACCTTTTAAATCTCGGTTCGGTTGCTCCTTTTACGTGTGACACTTAATTGGAAGAACTGGGAAGCAACATTTTGTTTTTCATTTTTATTTTTACTGGAAATGATTTTAGCTACTTTAGAACAAATGTCCTAAAATATAAATATTACCCTCTGGTCTTCTTGTTTTCATGTTAACCACCCTAAGTGGTTTTCAGTATAGACAGGGAAAGTGCACTTTCCCAAAAAGCTTTTCTTCAGTGAACAAAAGCATACATTTGCAACTGCTTTTTCCCCAAGTGCTGTGCCCATCCTTCCGGAATGTGCAGTCCAGCCACAGAGAGCAGGCACACATGTAGAGAGTCACTAGACTTCCACTGTTTAAATAAGAATCAAGAAAATCATGAAACATCAGCAGTGATGGTCACTAAATTGAAAAGGCAGCCTGCTGATGGGGGTCGATAACCGCAAACTGTGTATCAGACAAGGTGCTAATATCCGAACTATATAAACATCTCACCCAACTCAACAATAGCAAAAGGACAACTCAATTTAAAAGTGGGCAGAGAAGGAGGCATTTCATCGAAGAAGACATCCAGATGGTCAAGACACATGGAAAGGTGCTCTACATCACTTCTCATGAGACAAATGCAAGTCAAAACCACAGTGAGATTTACCTCGTAGCTGTGAGAATAGCTATTATCAGAAAGTCGAGAAATAATAAGTGTTAACAAGGATGAGGAGAAAGAGAAACTCTTGTGCTTCATGGGTGAGAAAGTCAATTAGTGCAACTCCTATGGGAATAGTATGGCGGCTCCCCCAAAGTAAAATGAACTCCCCTCAGATCCAGTAGTCCCATTCTGAATATTTCCTGGAATAATATGGAAACACCAACTAGAAAAGCTCTGTGAAGTATGGCGGCGCTGTTCACACTAGCCCAGGTGTGGAAGCAACCTATCTGCTTGAATGGGGCTGAAGGGATGAAGGAGGTATCTTCTGTGCACATGCTGGGACACAACTTAGACTTGAAATGATGGGACCTTGCCATTGGCAGCAACATAGACCTTGAGGGGATGGTTTTCAGTGCAATATGTCAGAAGGAGAATGAGAATAGTGCATGAGTGCACTTATTTGCAAACTATAAAGAGGAAAAAAAAAACAATGAACAAATGAAACAAAAACAAACTCTTGAACTTTGACAACAGAATGGTGGTTACCAGGGGAGGGAGGGAGAGAAATGGGTAGGGGAAGCTGATGGGTGAGCGATGGACAGTGAACAGGCCTTGGGTGGTGGGCGTGGTGCAAAAGTGTCATCTTGGACCTGAACAGTGTTTTGAGCCAGTTACTGCAAAAATGAAAGAAAGAAAAGAGCCAAGTGGGAGGGGTGAAGAGGTGAGTAGGATGGTTCCAATGGAGGCAGATATCTTATGAAGGCAGAGCTTGGTGGGAAAATAACGTGTAAACATGTCCAGTCCACTTCCCTCCTTCAGTGAGTCACCACAAGAGGGCCCCTGCTAAGACTGTGACACACGCAGGTGTCTTGGGTTATCTGTGTCCTTAAAAGCAACAAAGGAAAATAAGTTCCTCGCAGTATCCACAGCCCCATCTCTGTTCAGATCTAATGCCTGGTGTCATGATCTCCATGAAACAGCGTGCTTCCTTTGCAGTGTGAACTAGTGACTTGCGGCATAAAGCTGTCATTTCGCAGCTACACGCTGGTGAGCTCCTGATGGCGGGTCAAGAATGGGCCAGCAGCCTTTTTCTGTGCAGGGCTAGGTGGTGGGTATGACTGGCATTGTGCATCTCCGCTGCAACCGTTCCACTGCAGTTGAAACCAAATGCGGCCCTTGCAAGATGGCAGCAATGGGCCTGGTGGGGCTCTTGTTTACCAAACACCAAGCAGAAGAGGCCTAAAGATGGCCGGGGGCTGGACTTCACCTCTCTCTGCTCTAGATCAACAGCTGCCACCTCAGCGTCAAGGCAGGTTCCCATCCATGTGTTAGAAGTAAATGTTTTTAACTGATAAAGTTTACAAGTTTCAGAAATTTATTTTGGTTTTTTGTTTGTTATTTTTGAGACTAGGTCTCACTATTTTTGCCCGTGAAACCGCAGCCTCACGTTGCCCGGGGTACCATGGACTCAAGCAATCCCCAGCCTCAGCTTCCCAGGTAGCTGGGATTACAGGCGTGTACCATCACACCCAGCTATTTGGGGGGTGGGGGGGACTAGGTCTCGCTATGTTGTCCCGGGCGGGTCTTGAACCGAGATCCCCAGTCCCAGCTGCAACTCCATAGGCTGTTGCTTACAGGCACTTGCCAACGTGCCTGGGTAATTTTATTTTGTAAGGAAATTAAAGGAGAGATGAGTTAAGATGGACCTAGAGCCACCATCTACCTTCTGTCATTCTGAGGTACTTTCTGGAGTCCTGCCCTGCCACACTGAGCCCCACCAGAGAGAAGGCCATGCCTTACCTACTCTGAGAAAAGGAAATGGCACTTCCCAGGAGTTTGTGTCAGGTTGGGTTGAAGGGCCCTGCACATGAGTCTTAGCTCTGTCACTTGCAGTTTGTTTCCTTGGACTTGACCCGTCAGCGCCTTGATTTCGTCATCTGGGAAATGGAACTATATTAGCAGTTCTCCCCTGATCGAACTGGCTAATGATAAGGCAGAAAGGACACCACAAGAGTTAGGGACAATGTGGGTACATACTTGCTACCACCAAAACTGGGAGCCATCTCTACACATTTGGGCCCTGGGGAGGGAGCAGCGCCCCCAGTCTCTCCTGTCCGCTGTGAGTCACTGCTGCCATCCTCTGCCATTCATAGTTGGCCTGGCCTCAAAAGAGGCTCCTACATTTTACCCTTTCTTACCTTAAAATTGTTTACAGATGGATCTCTAAAGAGCAGGAAGGCAGCAGGCCTTGGATGGAACATGGGAACAGAAACCAGTAGTGCCTGTGAAGGAAAAGGGAAACTGGAGCATGTTGTTCGGCTGCAGGCGCTGAGATCACTGACCGGCCGACACAGTGATTGATCGCCTGAACATGTCCAGTCTGCTCTTTGTGAGCCACCGCTGAACGCTGGAGTCCAAGTCCTGCTGTTTTGAGGAATCAAGCGATGTTTATCTACGCTTATTAGCTCTTCCTCCCTGTCCCATTCATATGAGCTGCTGGCTCGTGAGTCAATAAAAAGGAAGACTCGTTCAGATAAACAAGTTCAGTATTTCAAAGCTATCATATTAGCATATTTATTACTTGTTTTCCTTAGAACTGTTCTCCAAATGCTCTTCATATTGCCCTGTTGATTAATCATGTGCTTGGAACACGGTTTTATAAATTCCATGACTTCCTCCCCCACAGTTCGCCCAGCCGTTCACTTTGCTCGCAGTGCAACTGTGTGCGTTTGGAGGGGCGAGGGTCACGGTCTGGTCCAGGAGAGTGTGCGTGTAGCACTTGCCTCGTGCTTCCTGCATCTTAGAGGCATTGCCCCAGCCTTCCTGCGGGATGATTTTTGATTTCCATTTTGCCAGGCAGGGTCCTGAGGCTTTGGAAGGTGAGAGGTCCACGGAAATGGCGGGCAGCTGAGCCAGGCCGTGGGCCGCAGAGCCCTGCAAGCATGTGCTCTGACGCTGCACCCTATTGGGAGGCAGCAGCCCCGAAAGAGCTCACGAGACCTGCTCATCAGATTGTCCCGGAGATGAGAGCTGCTCGGCAGCGGCTGTTGGAAACAGCCCCCATCTCACCTGTGGCAGAAGGGGCATCACGATCAAATCTGTGCAAGTGAAAAGCACATTTACATTATGGGTGCGTGGATCTGGGGACTTAAATCTTGGGGCTTTGCCCAGCATTAGGTTTTCTTTCTGCTGCCAGTGCAAGAGAAGGAAAGCGCTGGCGAGCTCGAAGGCGGCAGCAGCAGCTAGTAGGGTCACCGGCGCATGTCATAACCTTGGCATCGGGGAACCCACAGTGCCAGCGGAGGACGGAGCATGGCCTCGTGTAGCCATCGCGTGCCAGGGTGCGGGGGAGAGAAGTGAGGCGTGGCGTGAGAAGGGAAAGGGGTGAGGATGCGTGGCAAATACTTCGTGGCATTTGGAGAAAAGTCACGCCTGACCGGGAAGTACAGGACTTCCACCACCTGCATGGCCCCGAGTCCCGGTGCCCGGTGATTGCTCTTGCCTTGTGCTGCACATTGGAACCTGCTGCAAAGCTTTGTAGCCCTCCTAGTGCCAGAGCCCTGGCCCTCAGCGCCTGTGAGAGTTAGTCCAGGCTACGCTGCCCACCCTTTCCGCGCCTGATCCTGGCAGCTAAGCAGGCCTGCTAGGCCTTAGATGGGAGACTCAGTCTCTCTCTGCCCGGTCCATTGCAGTAGGCACTAGCAGCTGCGGCCGTGTACACTGAAAGCAGCGAAGGTTGAAATGAAACAAAAATGCACTGATTCTGTTTCAAGCGCTGCAGCTCAAGTGCTCGCTAGCCATGGCTGGAGGCTCTCCAGGCTCTCCAGGTGGCACTCCAGGCTCTCCAGGTGGCAGGTGTTTCCAGCCTGGGGCAAGGGGTCTTGGAGCACGCTGCGGGGGAGGGGGGAGGTGTGCGTGTTTTTGAAAACTGCGTCAAGCGATGCTGAGGTACAACCAGATCAGAGGCCTGCTCATCCTTGCAGTTGGTTCTAAGATGGATCGCCGTTGGCAGCTGCGCTAGGTTTATCTTTAGAGCAAATATTCTTTTTTTTTCCTTTTTTTCTTTCCACATCTTTGTATTCCCTGGGGACCACCCACCACCTTCCCTCCCTGACCACTCCCTCCCATCTCCACCCCTCCTCACCCCCCCACATACTGATCCCTTTTTTAAAATTCATTTTATTGATTTGTCACAATTATGCATTAATTGATCCCTTCTCCTCCCTCCGTATCCCCCCTCCATATCCCCCCTCCAGTCATTCCATCTCCCATTTTTCTGCGATTGTTTGGCCCGTTGTTCTCTTCCGATATCTGGTAAATATGTTGTTTTTTTTGTTTGTTTGTTTTGTTTTGTTTTTTACTCCGAGGCTTTCCCACTTCACTAACATTTGTTAACTATCCTGATCTTTTTGCTCTTCACCTCTCCCACCTTCTTCCCCCTCCTCCTCTCTCGCTCCATGGTTCAGTTCCATTGGTTGTTTTCATTTTTTCTTATTTGTTTGTTTTTCCCTATATCCCTCATATAAGTGAGACCATCCTGTGCTTCTCTTTTTCTTTTTGACTTATTTCTGCTAATATGAGTCTTTCTAGTTCCATCCAGGTTGCTTCAGATGACATGTGTTTGTCCTCCTTGATGGATGTGTAGTATTCCATCGTGTATACGTACCACATTTTTTTTTAGCCAATCATCTGTTTTGGGGCATTTGGTTTGTTTCCAATTCTTTGCAACTGTAAACAGGGCTGCAATGAACATGCGCGTACATGCGTCCTTTTGGATTAATGTTTTCATGTCCTCTGGGTAGATTCCTAGTAGTGGGATTGCTGGGTCGAATGGTAAGTCTACTTTCAATTGTTCGAGGGTCCAGCCATAGTGGCTGGACCAGTTTGCACTCCCACCAGCAGTGTAAGAGAGTTCCTTTTTTGTCCACATCCGTGCCAACATTTGTTGTTGTCTGCTTTATTTATATGGGCCATTCTTACTGGTGTAAGATGGTATCTCAGTGTGGTTTTAATTTGCATTTCCCTGATTATTAGTGATGAGGAGCATTTTTTCCTATGCCTATTAGCCATCTGTATCTCCTCTTTGGTGAAGTGTCTTTTTAGTTCTTCTCCCCATTTTTTGAGTGGGTTTTTTTGTTTTGTTTTTGTTGAGCTGTAGGAGCAAATATTCTGAGAATATCATTAAATATTTTCTGCCATCTAGTGATAGAGCTTTTAGTTTTATTCAGATCTGCTTGTTCGGACATTTGCCCGGCAAGGAAAGGTTTCTATGAGTTAACATCCTGCCTTCAGCTGAAAAGGTCACGGCTGTCTTTCCCACTCAGGCTGAAGTAGAACCACGGTTCGTGCGGACGGGAAGATCGTCGTAAAGGAAACGGAGAGGTTCATCCGCAGCTCACATTTTCAGCAACAGACCAGAGGTGACTGTTGTCTGTTTACATGGCAACGCTCAGAATTCGTGCATTCAGGGATTCAGGTTAGCAAGTCTAATAGGGTTTTTAGGAAGTCGAGACTTTTGCAAAGAGTGAAGTGCGCTTCAGGAACCACAGTGTTGTGGGGTGCAGCGCTGGAATGAGAAAGAGGGAAGGAACTCGCCTGGGGGGCGATGGTGGTTATCATCGCTGCTGTTTTGCCCAGAAGTTGTCAGGGTAGCGTCTTCCCTCTCCCGAGTACCTTGTCACCTCTCCCGAAGGCTTATTTGATTTCCTGCCGGTTTGTAAGTATCTGATTTGGGACTTGCTGTCTGATTTGGGAGACATGACTTCAGCACCCCTGTATCTTTGGAACATCTCGTGCCCAGATCCATTTCCTGCTTAGTGAGCCGTGGATCTGCCCGCACTGAAGACACGCCCTGCCTGGCACTGAGCCCCCTGACGTCGCACCCCTAGCGGGTGCCCTGGTCTGCTACCCCACTAGGCCAGGTGGCTCCTCTGACACAGCCTCCCTGCTGGGGGGTGACAGGGAGTGCCGGACCAAAGATGGCTGCGTCCTCCACAGTGCATGGGACCCAGAGGCACCCTGTCCACCCATCTCGGTGAGACTCGGGACTGAATGGCTTTTACTGAGTCCGTTGCCTGAAATGAGTTGCAGCTTCCCCCCCCCCCCCAAGGCGTTTCTCCGTCTAATATCGACTCTCTGGGAGTCCAGGCCTATGCGGAAACTGAGGGACTCTCGTGAAGAAAGGACCCCTGAGGACCACTTGTTTGAGTGCCTTCCTGCCACTCGGTGCCAGCCGCGGAGGCCCCCTTCCCATGGCCGCGTGGGCCTCCCGTGTGCTCCCTCTGCGTCCCGGCATCCTGGCTGTTCTGGGCGCTCCACTCCCAGCGCTTGGGGGGGTTTCTAAATGCCAAGTGCCTCT
>PVHY01002265.1:0-131368 GCA_004024945.1 Uropsilus gracilis | reverse complement strand
GCATGTAAGCCAATTCTGACTCATCATCTCATCTCTCTGTATGACCTACAAGCTAATAATGGTTTTCCCTTTTTGAATGATTGGGGAAAACACCAAAAGAATATTTTATGATACCTGAAATTCCATTTCCATAGTAATTTGCACTGATGTACCCTGAACTGTTAGGTATCACATGTTCTATAAGGGGTCCAACCATCCATGCACAAAAAAGCAAGGGAAGCAAACTCAGTGTGAAAGAGTTTTAATAAATTGGTATACAAGGAAGAATGTCAAATAATTGCTTCCCAATAAAAATCCAAAACTTACCTTTCCCTTCTTGGGCAAATACCCAGTGTGGGGATTGCCAAGATCTGAAAACTTGCCATAAGTCTAAAGCACCTTCTGGCACATACCATAAGAAAGAGATTAGGCAGATTCTGAAGAGCTGAGATAGAAGATACTCAAAATTCAAAATGTACCACCTAATCCACCAGGAACTCAAGATAATGGCTAGTATTGTCTTTGCTTCCCCATATGTCTCTTCCAAGTTTTCTACTTATTTCTCTTTCATGCCTCCTCCCATTTCCCACTCCTCTCCTGCATTCTACCTCCTTTTATATCTCCACCTTGCTCCTTCCCAGCTGCCCCCATTCAAGATTCTGGTTCTGGCCTTCTGAGTGTTGTCATCTAAGGCAGTTTGTGAGGGTTAGCGGCATGCTAATGAGGGTGAGGAAAGTGGCATCTGTTCAGTGCTACTCTCCCCTTAGAAGCATCACAGAGATGCCTCTTCTAACAGTCACACTCATTTGTTCATGTATTGTTTAGGCTGCTTTCCTGATACAACAGCAGTAGTTGGTAGTTGTCACAGAGAATAAATGGTGGATGAAAACAAAAATATTTATTCTCTAGACCTTTTAAGAAAAGGTTTGGTGAACCGTGATCTGCATCTGGAGAACTTTGGAGGAACTTGCACAGGAAATTAAAAGTTCTCATGGAAGTGATACCAAGTTGGCTCCATTAACACAAAAATGGTCACATGACCTGTCCACCTACAGGAAAGTAAACTCAGGAGAAGATAAAAAAAAAATAGTCATGTAGCAGCTCTAACGGCCTCCACAGTTAATGAATGACAGTGAGATATTCATAGTAACCAGTTTGATTGTATTTATACTTCTGATACTTTTCTGTTCATTGAATTGAATACTTATTGAATCTCACAACAGCATCATCATGAAAGTACTATCCCCATTTTACAGGGTAAGCACATAATAGGAAGCCTAAATGATTTTGCTGAGGTAAATACAACTAGTAATGACTGAGAGTTGAACTTTGAACACACTCAGTATGACTCCAGAATATAATCTCAAACATTATACTCTTAACATCCTACCATCACACTGGCATTTACAGATATCCCAGTCATTGATACTGGGAGAACTTCCTCACCAAGCCCTTATAAAATTTGGCAAGACACTAATTTTAGTGTTTATGTAACAGATTTCCATAAAGTTTAATAATTTATTAAGGAGACTGAAAGTAATTTGTCCATAGATGGAAGTAAAATCTAATATTTATGAATTTTCATGTGGTTCAGGAGCCAAAGATGTGTAATTTAAGAGCATTTTATGATTCAAGAAGAGGACCCACTGATGGGTATCTAAACCAAGAATGAAAATGCCTCTTCCAAGTAGACAGGATCTCACAACTACTCCCCTGATCATCACAAATTATATCTTGATCTCCTTGTCTGTGCTTCTAAATAATTTCAGGGAAGTTGCTCCATGGCAATGTTTTTTGCCGTTTAGCTAACAGAAAAATAATGTCATAAAATAGTTACAGTTAAACTTGGAATTATCACAAATCCTGCTTATTTTTTGGCTATACTTTAACTTTCCATAACAGTAGTTGAATCTAATCCCTGCGTATGTTTTTTAACATTCGTTGCACTTACTCGTGAAGGGTAATAGAAAAATTTCAATCCAAAAGACTGTTTAACAAGTTTATAAATATTGTTGGATTTCTGAGTAGGGATACCTACTGAGGATTATAGGTGGGTATTCAAAAAGGCATTCCCACTTGTATGCAATTGTCATGCAGAGACATAGAACAAAATCAAATAAAGACATAGAAATAAATAAGGTAAGGTTGCAATGCACAGAGTGTATTACACCACCCACCATTGTATGAATAATTGAGACATTTGACAACAGGGACTTGGAGCTTGAAAGGTAAATATCTCCACTTTCCACCTTTTCAGAAATCTTTCTATTAGAACTCATGTCAGATATCACCTCCTCTAATGGATTTGAAATTGAATTTCATTTTTCTCTTCAATAATAAGAATGTCAGCTCTTCTTATGGTATATATTCTGTATTTTGATTGGTGTGCTAATTACTTTTCATACACAATCTCTAATGCTCACAGCCTTAGACATTTTGTTCATGAGGTACAAAGGCTTACAGATTGCAACTTACTCTGTTATCTTGCAAGTAATCTAGTTGACATATTTAAACATTAGCAGATTTAACTTTTTGTATCAGTGTTTCATAAAATTATAAGAAAATATAGCCAGAGGAGTTGCTCGTATAAAATAAGGTAGGCTATCTCTTTTCTAGAAATTATTTCCAGATAATTCCCTGTCTTGAAGGCTAGCAATGGAGAAGGAAAGCCAGAAAATTATCACCCAGCTGAATAAGTGGTTTCAGTTTAAATATTGTGTTGGGAGATCCAGGCAGGATTTAGATTGAGGCTGTTGCAAAGTAGATATACTATTTTTCTAAGCTTTGTTTCTTGCTTTAATCACAATGGTAGAATGACTTATTTATGTTAGATCATAATCCAAGGAAACTGAAAGGCTCTGCTGCGATTTCATTCCCAGAAATATACATTAATATCCAAGTGAATGCCCCATATTGAGGTAGACATTTCCCCTTCTGTAACAACACAGTCTTTGAGTGACTTTCACTTTGGGGCAATAAGTCATTTCTAAGATTGTATTAATTTACAATGAGTGAAGGCAAGTTCAGACCAGACTAGCAAATTTAGGTGCAGAAAATAGATCAAGATATTATGTTGTCAGATTTTAACAAAAATTCTCAGGTGGATCTGAGAATAGTATAAAGGCAGTTTGGCATCCCCTTCCTAATGTTATATGCTAGAAAAGAGTAAAAGTTCTATAGTATTTAAAAAAGAGTGAAGAATTGAAGATGTTCTTGTGACCTCATTAGTTCTTATCTGGGTGAAATTTATTTTTAATTATATTGTTTTATTGAAATAACATTGGTTTACAACACTGTATTTCTAAGAGGAGTATAGGACAAAACTTCAAATTTATGTTGTCATAGTACATCAACAAATGCCCCAGTAATCTTTCATCATTGTCCATTGGGTTCCTTCTTTCCATTCAACTAGTCTTCCTCCAGTAGTGTTATTTCTGTATTCAAATTTTTAGGATATTTGGAGGCTTTTGTTTTTGTTCTTGTTTTGGTTGGTTTTATCTGTTCTTTTAGTCTTTATATTCCACTTGGGAGTGAAATCATCTGGTATTTATCTTTCTTGTTTCTACGTATTTTGTTTAGTTCTAGTTCTAATACATTCTAGTTCGAGCCATGTTGTTACTAATGGCAAAATCTCATCTTTCTCTTTTTCTTATAATTGAGTAGTATTCCACTGGGTATATATCTTACCTTCTCTACCATCTGCATTTAGGCACTTAGGTAATTTCCATATCTCTGCTATTGTAAATAATGCTCCGAGGAATATAGGCATACATGTATTCAGTCTCATGGATATGTAAGAATGAGATTACTGTACCATGGAAAATCTATCATTATTATTTTGAGAAACCTTCATACTGTTTTTCTAAGGATTGGCCAGTCACCAACATAAATAAGTGCTCCTTTTTTCCACACTCTGATAACATTTGTTTCCGGTCTTCTTGATAATGGTCATGCTCAAAGGTGTGAGGTAGCATTTCATTGGAGTTTTAATTAGCATTTCCCTGAAGACAAATGATGTTGAATATTTTTTGTATGTATCTATTGGTCACTTTGGAGAAGTAACTATTTAGCTCTTCAGTCCATTTTTGGTTGATTTGCTTTTTTTTTTTTTCTTTATTGAGTTATAAACTTCTTTGTAGGTCTTGGATATTAGCCCTTGTCAGATATAAAATCAATTTCTTACTTTCTAGAAAAGATATTAAATGATTTCTGTAGTAGATTCAACATATCCATCATATAAGAGATGTGTTTATTTTTTAAAAAGGAGAAATCTAAGAGGTATGTGTTGAGTTTAGTATGATATATTAACATTTGCATTCTTATTTCAGGAGGAAAGTAAGGTTTAAGTATAACTTTATTGTCACTGGCAAGAGTACAACTTACTCTAAGTTTCCTTGCAAGGAATCTAGTTGATATATCTAACTATTAGCAAATTTAAATGAAGGAAGATACATGTAACACATGGCCCAAGGCGGAAGGGGGAGAAAGAGAAGTCAAATTTTTCCCAGTAATTATGTAATGAAAGATAAGGATGATGAAAATAGTATCAATAACAGATTATTGTTTAGTTACCCATTCTGAACAAGTTATTACTATCATTTTGCCTGTATTATACTCATTTACTCCTCAAACCAACTCCATAAAGTTTATGCTATTTTTATTGATTTTTTGCCAATGAGATGCATAAGGCATAAAATGGAAAATAATAGGAAGTGGTAGATTCTGGTCTAAAATTTGAGACTATCGCTAAAACCTGCAATCCCTTTCACTGCTATATTGCCTCAGACATGAATGTCTGGTTCAGAATTTGGTCCTCGTTCCTATATTAGTCTGCCCTCTACACACCCCAGAGCTCTAAAAGGGAGGAGATGGTAATTTGTTTAATCTTGAGCTTTAACAAATAAAGCAGTCATTTTGGCCTCCGCAACCAAAACGTGCTTAAAGTTCCATTAGTGTCACTCTTATCGGTGATTTACAGACAAAGACACTTGGAACTTCCTTCCAGTCTACTGGGTCAATAAAGCATTTTTAACAGTGTTAAGTATGCATTTCTGACATCCACTACAATAGCTTCCAAGAGAGCTATTTATAAGGCCTCGATCATGAAGCCCTATAAAATTGAACCTCAGAAAATCTGTGCTCCGTCTTTCATGTCACAGCTTTTAAAGAAAGAAATCATTCGCTCCCAGTAATCATGCAATTCTTAACATTCCTTAATCATGTCTAATTCATTTCCTCCAAAAGTTGCCCACAATATTAAAGAGATATAGCCTGTCCATACTACTAATGAGGAATCAAGTTTCCTACAGTTACTCTTAATTGCTATTTCATTTTCCAGTCATTTCACTTAGGACAAAAGTGCTCTCCCTTGGGCATTTTGACTCTATCCCAAATCAAAATTTGAAGTTAATCTTGTAGAAGTTATTAAGAGTTACTTATTTGGAAAAGGTACATTTATTAATCAATTTAATTTTCTGAAAATTCCATATAATGTATATTAAGGTAAGATTTCCCAAGGAAGATTAACAGGTAGTCAATCTTTCTTTTTTGCTTTGCTTTGCCTTTCTTTCTTTCTTTCTTTCTTTCTTTCTTTCTTTCTTTCTTTCTTTCTTTCTTTCTTTCTTTCTTTCTTTCTTTCTTTCTTTCTTTCTGTCATATAACTCCTTCCCCTTCCTTCTTTTTTCCCCTGCCTCTTTCTTTCCATCATTGTCATTTAATCATCTATTCATTTAGCAAATGTATTAAAGCCAGGCACTAATTATGCCTACTATAATGCCAAACATTAAGGATAAAGAAGTAAATAAGATGTGGTTCCTGCCATCTTGGAGAGTCTAGTCCAACATGATAGGCAGTGAACTAATAATTCCAATTAAGAGATATGCTGCAAAACAGAACTTCAGCTTGCTGAGAAAGCATAAAATGCTGACCAAAAGATAATCTTTGGGGAAGTTCATTCAACAAATATTTGTAGACCCAATCATGGACCAGATTTCAGACTCAGTATTGGGTATGGAGTGGTGAAATAAAAAAATTGCTATATGTACCCTCTATAGGAAAAGCAAGATATTATTTTAAAAATGTTAAACTACAATATTATTGTGATAGAGTTACATGAGATTGTAAGACTATATAGAAGAGGAATCTAATTTACAAGATGGTTCAAGGAGAACGCTTAAATTGACATGAATGATGAATACAGGGCTCAAAAATAGTTGTAAGGTTAGATTTATTTTTTTTATTTTTAAGATAATTCACTTCTATTTGAACTTTATGTTCTCTCATGTTGTTTTCTTCCCCAAAAAACTGGTGTTAATTTTAATTGCCTGGTTATGCTTAACTATGGACAATGAAGCCATCCACAACAATATATACTAGTGAATGTCAAATTCTCTTACAAATGAAAAGGATTAAGCATTAGCAATATCTCAGAAGTATCCATTTTCAAGCAATTCTCTTATTTTGTAGCTGAGAGTGATCCAATTAGTTGCTTTGAACTGTGTCTATTGGATATCAGTTCTGGGGGTAAACTGTACCTTGATGCCAATCTTCAAGTTTGTAGCGATCTGCCTGGAGTCATTCCTTATCCATAATGACATAACATTGTCATGGAGAAGTGGGTTATTTTTGAAAAAGAAATGTTATCCTTCATCATTCATCTTTTTATTTCCTCACTTGTACAGGACAAGACAGTGATGTGCTGAGCTGGGAATTAGGATCATTGCTAGGAGCATGTTAGATATGGCATTTTTTCAAGCTTCTCTATTTCTCATAGAGTAACTGTTACCAGATATTATCTTAAAATGTGTTTATTTTTCCTACTTTTGGATATTAGAAATATTTTCTTTATTAAAACTAGTTTTTTATAATGTATCCAGATCTCTGTAAAACCAGAGAAAGAACAATGGAGAGCTGGAGAATGGCTCCATGGAGCTTTCCTGAAGGAACCCATCTTTTTGCCATTTGGCAGAACTTGGGAAAAGGGAATGAAAAGAGAGGTTACCATTCTGAAATTCTGGGATGGAATGAGAATTGTGAAGGTGGTGTCCATCTAACATCAGGCGATGTCCTGTGTTAGTCAGATAATTGCTGCATTTACTTTCTAATATGAAAGAACAATGGAGTTTCTTGTAAAAACAGATTTAGACTACAAGACCAATTTCTGATATTTTATATTAAATGAATTTTTTATATGCAAAGTAATGCTACAAAAATGATCTGGAAAATCTGAGTAGTGCAAACAACCTACATACTGGCTAATCATTTATGCCATGTTTGTTGTAGTTAGTTAATAGGTTGCCTCACTGAATTTATTTGCTAGAATTGTAGATACTAGGTGAAATCCAGAAAAGAAGTCATTTTCCAGAGAACTCATAAGCAAAAATCTTATCTCAATTTTCTGAGCTCTTAAATGGCTTTGTCTTAAGAAGCCATAGATCATCTTGAAATCATTTTGACTTAGATTGAGATAAAAATTAGGAATGGATTGGTGTCAGCACTAAAGAAAAGTTGAAAGGCAGTTACATGACAAATATTATCATTGTGATTTTGAAACAACCTTGACAGGTTTGAAAAGACAGTTGAAAAAGTAATCCCCAGAATGCAGATGAAACAAGTTTCTCATTTTCAGAAAGGCTTAATGCAAACCTAACTCTTCACTATCAATAGAGATAAAGCTGGGGACCATACTAAACTCTAATTCTCTTTTTAAAGAAGGGAAATAATGAGAGCAATAGGTATATATGGCTTTACAGTCAGTTCCATGGCATCTAAAATATTCTATTCCTATGATTAAAATAGAAGTTTTTGGTTTTGTTTTGTTTGTTTTGTTTTGTTTTTCATACAAATGGTCGTTTCTCATTGTGACTTGGGTGGCCAAATTAAAATACATACAAATTGGGAAGGAAGAATATATTTCAAATGCTTACTATATACTATTACACCAATGACTTCTGAGCTTCTCAAGAAATAGGAACTCAAATATTATTTTATTTTTGCAAAATTCCAGGACAGGTTTGTAATTTATTTTTTCATTTTGTTCAATCATCTATCCATTCATCCAGCAAATCCTTGCCAAGGCTTTAGAAAACCAATCATCAGGTGAGTAATATGATTTCACTGTTTTCTTGAGAGAGGATACCATTATAAAGACTAGATTTTTGAATTAAATGTGTAATCACTAAAGTGGCTTCTCTTTTCCTCCAATGAATGAAAGTGAGCCTCTTCAAATAATTCTTTGAGTTCCACCAACTGTATCTTGAAAATTTCTTAGCAAATGATGGAAGATATTAATCTTTTCCTGTAAAATCTAATATTTTCATTTTATAAACACGAATCAGTAGACCAGGCTTCCATGGTCAGGACAGGCTGACAGATCAAATTGCTCTGATTCAGACTGTAGCTAGGTTAATAACAAATGCAAACCTTGGGAACCCTGAGACTTGGGTATATTGGGGCCAATCAGGCTTTGTAAATATTGGGATTCTGTGGGGCATGATTCTGGTTCTACCTTGGATACCTGAGCAGTAAGTGTAAAAAAAAAAGCCATAGTTCAACTTGTCAAGACTGGATGAGCCTGTTATTTAGAGCAAAGCCTTCCTGGTTTCCATTATACAATTCTACGATCTCCACGCTTGAGGAAGACATGACCTGGGTCACTGACTTTAAACACAAGATTTTCATGAAAATGGAGCATTTGTCAAATCCCAGTCATCAAGTCTTTTCTTCCCTTTTCAGAGAAATGGAAGCAGGTATGATAAGTAAAACAAGAAAATAACTGTTTTGGGGGTGTCAAAGGATCTAGGTAGTGGTTCAAATGCTTCCTGATTGGTCGTTGCTATGTAAAATGTTCACATATTCAAGCTGCTATTGCTTTCAGTTACCTCCACTGTAAAATAAAGATAGCTATAATGCCATCAGTCTCTGAAACTTTTTAATATGTCACATTGCTAGACAGGTAGTAGATATTCAGTAGGTGGTAAACTCTTGTAATACTATCATCACTATTAATTATGTGACTTAATCTGCATCCTAACTAGAAAAAATGGAGATAACAATTAATTTTAAAGTTGAAATAGGTACTAAAAGCAGTTTTTAACCTACTAAAATATGTCAATGTTTAGTAAATAAAATCTGTCCTGTAGGAGATTACATTCCAGTGGGGGCAGGAAAGGCAATAATAAATAATTAATTAAAGAACAAAAATAAATAAAGAACAATTTTTTGAAACTTGTAAGTGTTCTGGAGGTGGTGACATAGGCATACAGCAAAGTAAGGGAAGTCATGTGTATTATGATTTAAATAGGATGAACATTGTGCTTCTGACAAAATGACACTGTAAAGATACAAAGGAAGTGAGAGAGTAAATCACAGATCTCCTGGAAAAATCTGAAGTGGTATATAGTTGGATTTCACAAGACCAATAAACCTGTCATCTAGAACAACACCTACCCAGCTCAGAACCCCCCAGAGGGATTACACACGCCATGTTTGGTCAATAACCTGCAAGAAGTCCAATGTCCTTGAATTAGAGGTCTGGAGAAAACTATTTTTACTCATTTCTCTCCCTCACAAAATAAGATCAGAAACATAATGGGTCAACAGGTGGAAATATATTGAGTAGTTAACTTTGGTAGCCATCTAAGCAAAATGTCAGATTTCCTTCTGAAAGCTCTTCAACAATAACAGAAGCCTACTTGTGACATGATGCAAAAAATGTAAATTTAGGCAGCCCAACAGCTTTGAGTCACACTTGTGTAATTTTGACCAAGTCCTTCAACCTTTCTGAGCATCACTGTTTTATCTATAAACTGGGGGCAATACCTTGTGAGGCTTCTGACAAGTATATAATTAGTAATGGCAACGTGCAAATACAGTGTCCAGCACCCATTTAGAAGCTCCTGAAACAGTACTGATCATGAGATGACACAGAACTGTCCCATCAGCTCATCTACAGCTTAGCTTTGGGGGCTGGTCTTTGGATTTCAGCTGCCACTTCATCATCCATGTTATTTAACTCAGTGCAGTAGCTCAGAAGATCTTGTTTTTCACTGTGTCTGCAGATTTGATTATAAATGAAACAAGACTCATGATATATCCTGGGAGCTTTTATATGCCTTTAGTTATTTTCAAATATAAATGTTGTACAGTCTGGTATTAAATCCAAATGGTGACTTTTAAATTAGTGGTGTTATCCTGAAGTACAGAACCAACAATTACTGGCATAACTGAGAGTACTTGTAGCTGACAATTGCAAGCTAAAGCTATCTGATTGCAGGTGTCTGGTTTAAGGACTGTAATGTGTGATTAGCTCTATTATTACATTAACTCTCATCTTAGTGATAGGCATGCATGGAGAGTGAGGTATTCTTTCTGTGATCCAAATTCAAACCTCTTTCCTTCCTACTCAGAATTCTGCATGACCTGTTGTTTCTTCAGCTTTGCCATCTTGCACTTTCCCAACCCTCCTGAACATAGAGACCAGAGGTCCCTCCAGGGTGATATACAGATCACATCAGTCCTTGCTTTCAAAATTCCCATTTGTACTTCTTCACAATACTAAATCATGCTGATGCTTCTCCTGGGAGAGGGAAGTCATCTCTAACTTAATCCTATCTTGAAACCTAAACCTCAGTTCCAGCTACTCCAATTTGCTTTTCAAAATGCAGTTCCTTAGAAAAATGGCTTCTTCTAAAATTGAGGCAGAAAATATTCTCAAGATAAGTCTGAAGCATCTGGTCAGGTCAGAGTGTAAGGGAGTACCATAAAAGAAGGGATGGAATGAAGACAAGAGGAAAACATAAACCGTCAGAAAGAACTCACAATAGGCAAATCTGGAACATTTTGCACAAGGAAATAAGTAATAATATTGGGTTATAATACAAAATATAAAACCAGCATCCTTGAGTCCATATGGATATTAATTAATGAGTTAATAAATGAGAGAAAAGAGACAAATGTGTGGTGCAAGGAAATTCACAATAAATTTAGTAGATACTGAAACTTCAAAAAGAGAAAGCATCCATTCTCCCTACTTTAATATGAACTGTGTACAGTTACTTCCTTAAAGACAGGACAGGATGGGGAGGGCAGGATAGTTTTGATGTGGAAAAAATAAACAGACACTACCATAACCTAATGGTCAGCAGCAGGGATAAGTCACGTTGATAGCATGTACCCCTGAACTCACATGATGTTCCTTTGCTGCTGTCATCCAGAAATTCATACTTTCAATCTAGCAGTGAGAAAAGCATATGATGAATGTCAATTAAGAGAAAATTTACAAAATATCTTACCAAAACTGTACAGAACTAAGATCAAAAGTGGAAAGAATTTTACAGAAATGGTTATGATCAGGAGGAGTCTTGAGAAGATAAAATAAGAAAATACTATGCATTATTGGGGGTGGGGTTTGAGCATATTTTTGAAGAGGCATGAACCTATTCCTCTAACTCATACAGTTTTGTAAACCAAAGTTACCTCATGGAAATAATGATGTAGAACAATGACTCATTAATTATAGCAAATGTATCATACTAATACAGCATGAAATAATAGGGGAATAAAATAGGGCATAATAAATAGTATATGGAATATATTGGAACTCTCAGTACTATGTAAACAAACTTTCTTTTAACTTGTTCTATAATTGCCTATTCTATAATTGTTCTATAATTATAACTCTTCTATAACTGTAACTGTTCTGTAATTAACAGGTGGTTTTTAAACATGCCCCAGTCTTTTGTGTTAGTGAAGCATTTCCCCTTTAGCTTGCAACTCATAACTTAAGAAAACCATTTTAATTCTATAAAACAAAATGGGTCTTTTCTTCCACTTATTCCACAGAACTTGATATTTATATTGTTTTGTTAATATTCATTAATTTCCTTCATTCAGCCAACATTATTTGTTGCTGACAGGGCTGTGGACACAAATGCAACTGGTATCATGCTGAATAAGCTTGTGCTTGCCTGGGGCCAAAGACTTGGGGTTGCGATTGGACATGCAAGGAACTATGTGGGGTGTAAAGACAGTAAACAGTGGCGGGAGTAAGGGACCCTTCCTGAATGAACTGATATTGTATTTGATTCAGGGATTCTCAATCTGAGCACTACTGACATTGGGGGATGGGAGGAGGCAGATAATATATTGGGGGGGCAGTCCTGTGCATTGTGGGATCCCTGAACTCCACCTGCTAGAAACCAGTAGCACCTACCCTCCACTGGAAATGACAAATTAAAATGCCTCCAGACTTTACCAAAGTCTTCTAGAGGGAGGCAAATAACAGAATTTCCTCACTTCCCATCTTACTTTGAGAGTCACCATATAGTACTATTCTCATGTGGGATGGAGCTATGGGATAGTTTGCCTTCCTCCCACTTTTTCTCCTTTTTTGCTCACTCACCCCCTTTTTTCCTTTTACCTACCGTATATATAAACCTTACCATTTATAACATAATATTGTATAGACAGTGATCCCTTAACAAATTCTTGCTTAATAGCTGCCAACTGGACCCTAAGTGCCAAGAATCCTAAATATTATGAGCCAAATCTTGTCATCATTCTTCTTAAATTCAAAGTGTGGGAGAAAGTTAATTCTTCTTTTCTGGTCATTTGAGAAACAGCTTAGTTGATATCCTGTAGTACAAAAGATCTACCTGAATGATCACCAACCTTTAGACTGTCCCAAGTGTATACCTAGTAAGAATCTAGTGGAGATTGACATTACACGAGGTTGCCAATAAATGTTGATGAAGCATGACTGACCTCCAGCAATTAAGTGAAGCAATATGCAGAGGTCTGTGATTTGCGATACCATTTAAAGCAAATATCAATTTCCTCTAGTGAGCTTTTCCATCATTTCTGGATGAGATTTAGTTTTGAAAATGACTCCCAACTAGATTTTCTCTTCAGCCTCCTTGAGAGGAGACAGCCAGTAATAAGAAGAGCTTATTTCTGGGCTCTTTTTTTTTTTTTTTTTGCCACTGTAGATTCTATATTCCAGCATGTCAGTTGCTTGTCATTAGAGAGAACTCAGAGAATTCTAAACACAAAGATAACACAGCAGAGAGTTCCCAAAATATAACGCATTTAAATATAATGCATATAACTCTGCCTCTCATTACATACAGCCTGGAATTGTCACCTCTTGAGGGCTATTCATTGGTGTTCTTTGCTGCATTTGAAGTACACAGTGCTGTAATGTCTGCTACTCCAAGTTATATATACCCTTTTTATTATCTTGCATACTTGAATACATGCACATTTTATGTATCAGCAGCAGAGAATCATTCAGTGATTATACTTTATGGAAAATATTTCCATCATTTCTCTCACTTTTCTCCACCCCCCACACGCTCTAACATGGGCCTGAGTGGCCATGTTAACAGTGTCTCCTTTCTTTCTTGCCAGAAGGAGGGACATGTGAAGTCATAGCAGCTCACAGATGTTGTAATAAGAATCGCATTGAGGAGCGGTCACAAACAGTAAAGTGTTCCTGTCTTCCTGGGAAAGTAGCTGGAACAACAAGAAATCGACCTTCCTGTGTGGATGGTAAGTAAATGGTTATACATCTCTCTCTCAGTGGCCATCTGTGTTTTTTGCCATGCATGATATGTTTTGTCTTATCCACATAAGGATTAAGATAATTAACAAGATACATTCAAAATGCAAGATAACCAAAATGTCAATGGTATTAGGTTTGAGAAATGTGTGCTACTTATCTACTTATCCAGATTACAGTCATCTCAACA
Source organism: Uropsilus gracilis (assembly GCA_004024945.1). Taxonomy (NCBI): domain Eukaryota; kingdom Metazoa; phylum Chordata; class Mammalia; order Eulipotyphla; family Talpidae; genus Uropsilus; species Uropsilus gracilis. The sequence goes on along the minus strand of PVHY01002265.1, from coordinate 117,641 downwards.
ATGGAGACACCTCTAATGCAGGGAAGCAGAGAACTAGACTACAAAAGTTGTCTCACAGTCTCATAGGAGAAAACTCTTGGCTCTAGAAACCAGTAAACATTATAAAACCTCATGGTTTCTTGTGTTCTCTGCCAAAGAAAGCATCAGATCTGCTAACTATAAATCTCCACTTTTTGTTTCCAGTTTGTTTTTTAACTCTAATGATCTAGAAATAGAATTGCCTTCAGGATTTGGATGTAGGAACCAAAGAACCATGCATCATCTCTGCGGCAGAGAGGCAAATGGCATCCGGTCCTAAGTTCTTTGTGAGAATTTTAAGCCCCATTATGATGGTTTTTGTCTTTCAGAAGGTTTTTTTGACTTTGAGAACCCTAGACTTCATTGTGTTAAGTTCAGACAAGAAGGTTATTAGTATCTGTCTTTTAAGCAATAGTCAGCTGAGTATTTTATAGGCCCAAACTGTAGATTCCATAGCATTAAATACCCCAAAAATCTGTGAATCATAAGTCTAAGATTGATGTAAAAATTATTTTTAGGATTTATATCTCAGCATGCAAGTTACATTAAAAAGTATAGATAGAAGTCAGTTCCAGGGTAGAATAGGAGCTTTGAAATTAGATAGAAATAGCATCTCAGTTACTAATGAAAGTTACTAATAAACTAAGTCTCCTTTGCTTTACTACCTCTTTTCTACCTTGTCAAATGGGGATAATCAATAATCATTGTTTCCACATCACAAGTTATCAGTGAATACTAAGAAAGTCTTGTGTTCTATATGTTTTCATAACTTCTGGTTCCCATCAAGTCCTTACTATATGATGTTATCTATCCCTTACCTTATTAGTAAGTGTGAATATTTTTTTTTCTGTTCTTGGAATTGCTTGTCTAATTGCCTTGAATATTGCTAATATGCATCAGTCTCTTTAGAAATTATGTTAGCTGGAGAAATGCAATCATATATTAAAATCATACAAGATGTTATTGCTCAGAGGTTACCCTTGCTTTCTAAGATAACATGTCAGTACATGTCCACCCAGTCTTAACCCATTACTCAGGAGAGATAATATAGTCAATAGTTTATTGGACTAAAATGTTACAGTACTCATTATTGAGAGTTTATTTTGTGTAATGAACATTTTCTAACTTAATACATGGTCTTCAGAAATATTATATTTACTAGGAAACTGGGACTTCAGGGTTAGATGCTCTTCTATTGATCTAACTGTACTCTTGACTTGGTACACTTATCTTTTTTTATAGACTTCAATTTCTTATCTAAGAATAGATAGAAACTCACTTCTTTGTATGTAGGTAGTTAATTGTCCATATAACACATCTGTTCTAAATGTATTCTTTTACATGTACTAAATTTTCCATGATAAGTGTTCTGATTGCAGTTTTTTTCTTTACTCTGAAATTGCAAGTCACTGGCTGGTTAGAGTATTTTTAAAAATAGAGAAACAACTATGATTTATAAAATAAGCATAAATTGAATTTTTGAACTCAAAATCTAAAACCAGAATATTGCAATATCAACCTAACTTAGATGTATAGCATAGGTTTGTAGAGTTTTCAAGTAGTAGACTTTTTATATAAAAATAAATTTTTATTACCTAATAACTGTAAAGAAAAAACAAAATATACATTCAGCAACTTAAATTACAGAATCATCATTATTAAACATTTTTAAATTACTATACCTTTGAACTTATACCTAAAACTATTCTGAAGGAAAATAAGTCATTACTCTCTGATTCCCACCTTGTCATGTTTTACTAATTACAACCCCCTACAGGGTTAGGAAAGGAAGAGTACCTTGGTTATTATCTTTGATTGAGACCAACTAAAAATATAATGTATACTCTTTGCATAGTCTTCCATTATTCCCAAGGGATTAAGTTTAAAATCAAATAAAGCTCATAACTAAGATGATGATTCAAACATAATTAAATTTTTTTTCCAAAATGGTATAAAACAAGACAAAAATGAGGCTTGTGAGGTTATTTGACTATGCTAAATGATCTATAATATTATAAAATGATCTAAAACTTTTTAAATAATGAGACATAATTAACAGCAAAATAATGCTTAAAATTTTTAAGGCCTATCATAGTCTATTCTTCCAACTACTTTGTGTATTCATTAATTTAATTATTTTCCAACCCCATGAGGTTCTATTGTTTTCTTTATACTCAGGAGGAGACTGTGGCACAAAGACCTGGCAACTTGCCCAAAATCATTCATACAATAATGACAGAGTCAGAAGGTCAGCCTGGTTTATCTTACATTGTGACTCTCCAATCATTAAGCACAAGCAAACAAAATCTAACATACTGGCTTATAACAGACTATAACTGGTTATATTCCAAAATCTTTTGTGCAAGATGCCAAAATGTCTCAGTGACAAAGGGAAGAAAACCCAACAATTTGAAGAAAATCCAATCAGCACAAAATATCCAGTACTTTGAACAATGGAATACTTTTTTTGTGCCAAATGAAAGAATGACTGTCTTTCTTCAAGTCATTTTTTTTTCTTGTTATATAGAACACTTAAGCTTTACAGGGCTTGGGGTCAAGGGATGAAGTGAGTATTTGGTGGGAAATATTTGTGTAGTTTTCTCTATTTAAGTTTTTATTATTATGTTAGCTGTGTCTGTTTCTAACTTGAACAAATGTGAAAAAATCAAATAATTCCAACTCCTGGTTAGTAGGGAAGATCCTTCAATACATTGTGGATTTTAGCATCAGTCTAAGTAAGAAAAACTCATGAGTCTCTTCTCATTCAGTGGAAATTATGACCCCCTCAATAACTGTGATTGCTAACAGACTTGACTTGGTGCTCTTGTCTTAAGCTGGATTACTAGCCCAAGGGAGCAACAAGAAGAGGCCAATTTATAGTACAGAACTTCATGACTTTCACAGCTATAGTAACTCCATGTTTTTAAAATATGTAGTTCACAAAAGAAATAGATTACCCTTCCGTCTGGCTGTTTCTGTGAAGCAACAAAAAATATACATTGTATTAGGATACCCTGCTACTGTTCATCATACTGTTCATCATACCAAAATAAAAGAAAGAGACATGAGAAATACACAAAACTTCAGACCTGGGAACACTGTCTTACTGGCAACAAGAGAGAAGGACAGTATGATAGATATATACAAAAAGGGACAAGGGAAGATAAGATCAGAGAAAAAGAAATGAGTCAATGGATACTTAAAAAGGAATATTAAAAAACATATCACTATAAAATGACTTGATTCATTTTCCCAAATAGTTATTTGGCTTTGGCCTCACAACTTACAACTATTTTAGCTAAATAAAATTCCTTTGGTATATTGAATTTTTAGATTTTTTTTTTCAAGTTGCATTATGAGATTCCAGAACCAGATTCTCCTGAAAACAAGCAAACAAAAAATATTGCTCTGGAGATTGTACCATTAGAAAATCCATGGCAAAATTTCTTCATCACATATCATTATATACTCTAGAGACAGCCCTGATAGAGAAAAGTCTTAGAGCTGGAGGAAATTTGAAATTTAACAACAGTTTTCTATAGAATATGAAATTTATATGAAAGATACTATCTTAAAAACTCTTCTGAGCCTTTTAAACATGTTAACATATTGAAGACTCTGAGAAGTCCTAAAGATAGGAAGTTCATTGAAATTTAATGCAGTATTTCCCAAATAATTGTTGTTACTATGAAATGGACTTTGGATCCTGGCAATATAGAGGATATGGACTATATATTTTATTTTGTTTCTAGAACTGCCTTCCAAGAACTATGGATAATTCCCCTGGCAGTAGTTCAGTGTTTTTCCTAGGACAGACTGACAAACACTGCAATAGGACCAGATAGTAAAGGTGATTGTCCTAATTCAATGACACATGTTCAATTGCAGTTTGAAAACCATCTAGAGACCTTCCAGAATAAGCATTGCATGAAAACGCTTAAGCTCTCATTTCTATTCACAAGCATGAAACATTTTAGGAGACAGAGAATATGACCTATTTGGTTCTGCCATTTGTTACTTGTCGTCCACATACAATGAAATTCCAACATAATGAATTGCTGTGGAGGATCAGGGATGCATGCCACAGCGGTGGTCTCTGCTCTCTTCATTACTGTCTCTGCTTGAAACTTGCCTTGTTCTTTCAAGGCAGATTCTAGCTTGTTTAATGGACAGAATGTTAAGCTTCATTGGTCATCAGGAAGCACCTTTCAAAGGAGATTCCATGGTTCTTATTAGAAGAGGGTCTTTTAGAACACCATTACTAAAATTGTCATAGGCATTGTTTTGTTTCTGAATATTTTGTAAATTTTCCTTTGCTCTCCTATTTGGCACCTGATCTTGTCAAGGAATGTGAGTGATCCCAATCTGCATTAGTAAGAGGCACAAGAGAAAGAATGTTTAAGAACTGAGACCTTTTTATACTGTCTATCAAAAGATTTGTTCATATTTGTTCCTTCTTACAGTGATCAGAATAGGAGTTTAGTCTTCAGGTTTCCTTGAGGTATTCCTAAGCAAGTGATAATTTTCTGGGTTTTTGTTTTGTTTTTGTATTTTTTTTTTAAGTTTAGGGTAGCAGTTGCCAACTAACAAACCATTTGCAGAAACCACCTTTGGGTGGGCAGAGTGAAAAATTTGCCTTTGGATGCCTGTGAATGGGGCATGCCACTTTCCCACAGACCTCCCACTCATTCAACATCTGATTCAAGTCCATTGATATTACCTGTCTGATCCCTGAAGACAGTAGAATAAATGGCTCCTGGGGCTCACAGAATCATTTCACAGAATCATTAATGGCATAATTTGCCACTAATAAGCAAATTAATGTTATGGAAAAATATTTGCTCTTTGATATGAAGTGAGTACATGTAATCAGGCACAAATAGATATTTCTGTATATAAAAACAAGAAAGTATAAAAGTAATATTCCAGTTCCTCAGATTTTCCCAACATTCTTTTATCTTAATTGCCAGAATGTATCATGTTTGCCAAATTCCTGCATTCATTATAGAAATACGCACGTAGACCTTCACATACAAACACATACAACCTTATAAATCAAAATACTATCATATTCAGAATCTATATTTTTAGCATAAGGAAATTAATAATTCACTCTCTGAGGGATGAGTCACTAGTAACCATGGGAAATGCTCACCATCACTGAATTAATATAAATTAAGTCCTGAAATACAATGTTTTATCTATCAAATGGGCAGAGACAAAATGTTTGGTAATACTCAATATAAAGAAGGGAGGAGAGAAAAAGTACATATAAATCATACTCAGTGATAAATAGCTTATTACTCATTTAGTCACTTTTATTTGATTCATCAAAAGGGGAAAAGATAAAGAGGAAATTTAGTAATAGACTGGATGATTGAGGAAGATAGAACAAATTACATGCACTGAAACTGCTTGCAATGACTTTATTTTAGCAACAGTTCTTGGATATATAATTCCCTGCATTTCCTCAACAGGATCAAATCTGTGAATCCAAGAATCACATGAAAAATATCTAAAAATTTTGATGTCATTTCAGTGGGAATACTATATGCAAAAGTATAGTAAGTGCATGCACTTGACCTAAAAACAGAAAGTTTCAGGTGACCTAAAAACATATATTTGTAGTCACTTAGGAACAACAAATTGTATGAACAAATGCTATGCATATGTAGTATGTGAGCTCTAAGCAGGGAAGAGATTATGGGCTAGCACGTTCCAAATCCTTGTCAATTATCTAATGGGAGTGTACTTGGTTTCAAAACACAATTCCAAATCCATCAAAAAAAAAAAATTTCACCAAAGTATCTCCAAAGTCATTGGTTTCTATTTATCTTCAAAAAGCTCAGGTGTTTTCTAAGACCTATTTTGTCTGATATGAGCACATTTTTAATCAATTCTTATTTTTGTTTCGTTTTTTTCAGAAAGAGGTAAAAATGCTGTCCTAAATCTAAGGAGTCAGCTTCTCATCTCTCTAGCAGTGCTCCAGCCTAGATTAGGAATGATTTCAGGATCCTGTGTTATTAATGTGCTGTCCATATAAATAACGAGCCAGGTCTGTGAATTATTTCACACTTCTGGGAGAATCTATAGTCCTGTCCCTCTGCAGCAGCCCTGGAAGCTACTGAGGATATTAGTGCATTTCTATATAGAAGAGTGTGATAATTTCATCTAAGGCAGTGGTAAAATGTACCCTTCTGATGCCTGCATAGAAATTTATACAGGAGAATTATATTTTGAACTAATTAATATTGCTCCATTCTCTAAAGCTCCTTGAATTTTTAAGGTTCTAGCTCAACTCAAACATAAGACAAGACTCACCCCCTAACCAGAAAATATAAATATTAGGTCTTTAAAAGTTGTTGAGAAACCCAGAATATAAAATTGAAGAATTAACTTATTCCTGCCTCCAAACTACTATAAATAAAATGAGCTGAAACAAGGAGGAAGCAAGGACTACGTGGTTACAAGAAAATATTTTCCTCTGGAGCAACAGCTATCTGCTACCACTACCAAAGAGCTACATTATCACCTGTAGATTCACCTTTGCAGTTACTAGCCAAGAGTGCACTATGCTGGTGGTTCAACACACACTCTTAATTCATCTCCTCTTGGTTGCTTTCCAGTAACAGTTACCAAGGAATAGCATTTTGCATGCAGATTGTCCCACAGGAAAGATAATCACTGGTGCCTTTAGATTTCCGTAACCTTTCACTCTGCTTAAGTGACCTTCAGGATACTTATGAAATCCAAGAAGCATGAGGTGAGATCTGAGTTTCTTGGTAAGGTGAACATAGAAAGGATATTTCATGTGACAACTACACAAGACAAAATGAAATCAAGATTTCCAATTCTGCTATGGCAAAGGTAGAATACTCTCACCTTCCCCAAGCCACATAATTCACTTATAATCCTTGACTGTATTCTCATTATTGCATAAAAAACTAAGAATAAAATTCAATTTATTAAAATTAAATGTACATCATGATCATGTAATATTTACCCCCAGGAATCAAAATGGTTTGACATCAGCAAAAACTGTCATTCAGTACATCAAGAGTAGGATAATTATATAATTATATCAACAGATGCAGAGGAAGCATTGACAAGATTCAAAATCCATTTATGCTAAAGACTCTCAAAAATAAGAGTAAAAGGAACATAATTAAGGTCATCTTTGACAAATCCACAGATTGTATCATGCTTAGTAGTTAAAAAAAAAACTGAAACAGTGTTTTCTAAGACCAAGTACGAGTCAAGGATGTCCACTTTAACCACTGCTATTCAGCAAGGTATCATAGGAAGTCTTAGAGTAATTAGGCAAGAAAAGAATATAGAAGAATTCCAAATTTAAGAAAAAGAATTAGAATTATCACTTTTTGCAAATAACATAATATACAAAGAAAATCTTAAGGGCTGCACTCTAGTAAAAGAATATTAGATATAATAAATCAGTAATATGGTGACTACAAAGTCAATATACAAAAATTAGACATGTCCCTATACAGGACAGCAAAGTAGAGAAGAAATCAAGAAAATAATCTCACAATACCTTCAAAAGATTTAAATACCTAGGAATAAACTTAGAAGGTAAAAGATTTGTGCATAGAAAAAAAAAGACAAAGACAAGAATAAATATCCCCTATTTATGCATTAGAGGAATTAACAGGTTCAAAATGATCATCTTAATCAGACTAATATACCGATTCAACATAATTCAGATACAATGACATTCTTCAAATAAATAGAACAGTACTGAAATCATATGGGACCACAAAATACCCCATATAGCCAAAACAATCCTGAAAAAAGAATAGAAGTATCATACACACTGTGATACAGACTATACTATATGAAGAAAATGGGATGACCTCAAACAAAAAAGCTTCTGCACAGCAAAGGAAGCTATAATTAAAATGAAAAGACACTACACTAAATGGCAGAAAATATTTGCACATGATGTATCTGAAAAGAGACTAATTGCCAAGAGCTACAGTTTTGGCAAAAGATATATACAAATCAATGACAAGAAAGCACCACAATCAAAAAATGGACTAGAGAGCTAAATAGACAGTTCTCCGAAGAAGACATAGAGATAGCCAATAAGCACATGAAGAAATCTTCATCACATCATCAGGAAAATGCAAATCTAAGTCACAAGATAGCACCTTTCACCCTTGAGAATAGCCTTATTATAGACACCAAGTATCAGTCAAGTATTATAGACAACAAGTATCAGTGAAGATGAGGAGAAAAATGAATACTTGCACAATGATACTAGAAATGTAGATTGGTCCAGACCCTATAGAAAGCAGTATGGAGGTTTCTCAAAAAATTAAAAATAGATCTACCATGCAATAGAGTGATTCCTTTCTGAAGAATCTACCTTAAAAATACAGAAACAGTAGTTTGAAGGGAATATCCACCTCTCTGCTCATTGCAGAACTGCTAGCCGATTTAAGGAAACAAGCTAATTACCTAGCAACAGATGAGTGGCATAAGATATGCTATATATAAACAATGGAATACTACTCAGTTATGAAAGAGAGCATGAATCCTTGCCATTTGTGACAGCATAGGGAGAGCTAGAGAGGATTATGCTAAGGGAAATAAGTCAGAAGCACAAATACCAGATTATTTAATTCATATAAAATACAAAGAAAGAAAAACAACAAAACTAGTCCAAACAAACCTGAGTAATTTAACCATAGTAGTGAGATTTCTATCCATTCCCTAATTTCAATACTGTCAGAATCTAGACTTTTATCTTGACTCTCATTAGTTTATGCAATTAAAATGTGCCCTCATCCCTCTTCGCCTCCCCATTAGAATTTGACTTCATTTTCCAACATGTACTACCAAGTCAGAGTCCTCCCTCAAAACACAAGTTTGAAAATAGATATTCTTTTCATACCTTTCTATAGCGTCCTATACAACATTTATCAACATTTAACAGAGCATATTCTAATCTTTTGTTCACTTGTCATCTCTGCTGGAGAGATTTGTCCATTTATTAAGCAATTTTTTGAAGCATTGACTAAACACTTCAACTTATTCCAAATACTTGGTCACACAATGGTGAATAAAGATGCTCCCTTGTTGTCATGGAACCTGTAGCCCTTGTGGACAACTTAATCTAATCAAATGTAAAATGTACAAATAGAAATTGTACTTTCAGAAGGAACAGAATTTAGTCTTTGGAGGGGCTGTATTATTCCCTGATTGAAGGAGTCAGGGAAGCTGAGGCTTCTGTGAAGAAGTGAAGTAGGTCTGAGGTACAATTCAAGCCTGTCAAGTGTGGAGTATTTCAGGAAAAAAGAACAGCATCAGCTGTTCTTTTGGGTTTTGATCAAGAACTTGAGAGAAAGCCATCATAGCTGAAACCAGAGCACAATATGAAAGAGTATACTAGAAAGAAAGCTGGGCCAAACAATAGTATTGTAATTGTATTATGTATCTGCAGTTCCTAATATAGTTCATATAACCAATGCACGTGAATGCAGTTAAAACGGCAGCAATGCAGGTGGCTACTGTTTGAAACTGGATCCTAAATCAACTTGGAATTTTGTGAGGCAACATCATTGAGAATCTTTTACAGAAAAAAAGAACTTGCTATATAGTCTGATGACAGATTTTAAAACCTCTGTGCTAACACTTCAGACAATACCAAAGCAAAGCAAAGCAAAAATGCCTTTTTGATAGTACTACCTTCCATATATGCTGTTATTCACACAACAGCCATCATCTCTGTCTCACGCTCTCAGCTGCAGGCCACTGCCACTGATGGAAGGCTCCCCACACCGGCCACCAAATCAAACAAAACCTTCCATAGAAATTAACTGTTTCTGCTTTTTAATTCTCCTGTCTGACTTTAGAGACAATTATAACTAGTAGGTTCTGTATGTGGAAAGGCAAAGCAGGCACTGGGCTTCTTATATATATATTATTATAATTTAATATTTAAACATTGTTGATAACTGCAGGCTTGTGTTACCTAATTTTCTTTTTGTTTAACATGTATCTTATTTGACTTCAGTTTGCACCCTTATGAATTGACAGTGCTGTACTATACACATGCACACGCACACACACACACACACACACACACACACCAAAAAAAAAAAAAATGCCTTCATAAGATCTAGAGCAAAAGATGCCTGACCAAATCATTCCTACAACCTGACAGATTAAAACACCAAGCAAGCATTATGTGAGTCTATTTTTAGAAGATCAAAGTAAAATTGTTGTTTCTCACATTGCCAAGTCCTGCTCTCTTCAAAATCTACAAGCTCTAGAGTTTAAGAAGCAATGCAATAAAACCATGTAACCCTTGTACACTCAAGAAATTGTCTATTGTACTCAACCCTTAAAAAAGCTGTAACAAAACTACAAGAACTAAAAGTGGTTTAGCACTACATATCAGGCAGTCCACTAAGAACATTACCAGTATTTTCATATCTAGTCTTTACCACAACACATGAGATAGATGCTATTTATTATTTTTATCTCTTTTGGGGTTTTAAGGAAACCAAGGCTCAAAGCAAGAAGTTCATGCCAGGGTTCAATCTCAGCAGGGTTTGTATAGCCAAGGTTCAGTCTCAGCACTCTGAGAGCAAGAACCACATAAGCTGTTAAAACTGTGTTCATTCCCAAACCCACAAATTGAAGGTTTACATGTAATCTAGAATCACTGGAGTCCAGAGGAACACAGAATCCTGTGTTCAATGTTGATTTTTCTATAACTCATCAGGTGCTTCCATCATGCTTTTCTCCTTCAATTATAACTTCCCACTCTGTAAAAAGGAAAAGAGTAGAAGAAATGATGAGAATTTTAAATGAGATAATTCATACAAATTAAACTTTTGTAATCTTCAGGTATAAAGTAAGTATTCAATTATATTGGCCATAATAAATGTATGGTTATTTGGGAGAAAGCAATATTAAGTTTGTTTTCATTAGTGAATATATTTCTATATTTTAAGATAAAAATGTGGATATTGACTGTAGTACTTGACTTACGTATCTCTTCTCCATTTCTTTGCCTACAACCATAAAACAAGCCCTTCAGGTCTCTAAAAATATGTGCAGGGAAATGAATGCAGACTGGATCATAATATAGAAACTATCCAAAGAGGCATAAAGAGAGAAGACAAGTTGAGTGTTATGTGCTTGTTTAACCATCAAACATGAAGACATTGAGGATATCATTTTCTAATCCCAGTCTAAATAATAGGAGACACCCATTTTCCAAGAGCCTGCTGGTACTGGTAAGCATCCCTGAGATTGAATGATCTTAAAAGCACAGAGGATTTCAGAAAGGAACACCAAAGATGCATTTCTTTGAAGATAAGGCTTATTCAAGGCAGACTGGCCTTTTAGGTCTTTTGTCAAGCTTCATACAGAGTTATCTTTTCTCACTGTAGACACTCTGCCTAAGTTACTTCATTCATTCATCCATTCTCATGACTCTGAAACCCAAAAAACTCATTTAATTTATGTATTCTTCCAATCTTCAGTCACTTTTGCTTAAGCAACTCTTAGACATCACTATTTGGACTTCACAAAGACATCTCACATTAAATATACTTAAGATGGAGCACTCTTTTTCCCAGTCTGACTACTCAAGCATGATTCCCACACCAGTGACTAGAACCTGCCTTTCAATGCAGCAAATGCTTATGTCTCTCCTAAGTTTTATATGTTAAAATCATAACTCCCTAAGAGATATGGAGGTATGTGTCCCTAGGAATTACTGTATCATGAGGGTGAAGTCCTTATGAATAGTACTGATGGTTTTAGGAAAGAAGCCACAGATAGACCCCTCTTTCCTTCTGCCATGTCAGGATCTAAGGAAAACCACTGTCTGCAACCCAAAAGAGGCCTTCACCTTCAACTTACATCTTGATCTTGGATTTTTCAGTCTCTAACCTGTAAGAAATAAGTTTTTGCTATTTGTAAGATGATACTTGGTCTACAATATTTTGTTAAGAAGCCTGAAGAGACTAAAACATGCACTGACTCCTTTTTCAAGCCAGCCACTTGGGAAACATTACCCTAGAAAATGTTGTAAATATTTTGGGAGCTGTTACAAGAAATGAAGTAAAAAAAAACAGATTCAATCACAGATCTTCCTTAACTCCTGCTCTTAAAGTAGCTGGTTCAAACTACTTCAAAGAGCTTGACATTGATAATCTCATTGTGTGTGTATTTATGTGTGAGTGTATGTGTATATTTTCATAGGCTGTGAATTTATTCTATTTTGATGGAAACATAAAAGATCACAAGTATATCTGGAATGTTCCAGATAGGGATAAGACATTAATGAAAATAAAGTTTATACAAAACTTGTTGATCATATATGGACTTGTTCAGTATACACAGTGATTATCCAAATGAATAAACTCTACAACTATCCATGCCTTCCTTTTAACTTACTGATGGAATTTTATTATATCTTTAAGAGTTAAGAATGATTGTCTAAAAACAGAGTAAAACCATAAAGTGTCAGGAAGGATACTGGTCAATTCTGACATTTAGGTCAATGCTCAGTCAGCAAGAATGCATCATAGTTTTGCTAGCAAATTCTCAGAGTGAATGTTACACAAGAATAAGTACCTCCCTGAGGAAATCCTAGCATCTTTTTTCATCATGCATCTGGGTAGTTCTGACTTATGCATATTTGGAAATTTTAGATCAGAAGTCCCTGTTTCTTAGGAGAAACAGTTGGTATTGCATCAGGAGCACTATGGGAAGAAGGAAACTGATTCTGAATAAGGAGGAAAGAGCAGAGTGACTTCATGCTGATGACTGACAAATAACAATGAGCCTCTGTCCAGTTGTATGTTAGAAATCACCTAGGGAGTTGTATTGGTAACTCCCTCACACCATTTATGAAAAACAACTCAAAATGGATAAAAGACGTGGATGTAAGACCTGAAACCATAAAATACATAGAGGAAAGCTTGGACAAAACCCTTCAGAAATTACACTTCAGAAATTCATTTCTGCACACATCTACAGCTGGCAAAAAAAAAAATGAAGGAAAACATAAACAGCTGGGACTACGTCAAACTAAAAAGTTTCTATACAGCAAAAGAGAGACCGGACAAAACAAAAAGAAACCCAACCAAGTGGGGGGAAATTTTTCCCCTCAATAAAAAATGATAAAGGTTTTATAACGAAGATCCACAAGGAATTCACACAACTTAGCAAAAACAAAGCAAGAAACCCAGTCCAAAAAATGGGGAGAACTAAAGACACTTTTCCAAAAAGGAAATACAAATGGCCAACAGGCACATAAAAAAATGTTCAACATCCCTAGCAATCAGGGAAACACAAAACCACAATGAAATACCACCTTACACCAGTAAGAATGGCCCACATCAAAAAAACGGGGAACAAATGCTGGCATGGATGTGGAGAGAAAGGAACACTCTTACGCTGCTGGTGGGAATGTAAACTGGTCTAGCCACTATGGAAAACTGTGTGGAGGACCTTCAAACTAATGAAAATGGAACTACCATTTGATCCAGCAATTGCTCTTCTGAGAATCTTCCCAAAGGAGACCTCAATACTTATACAAAGGGAAACCTGTACTCGGATGTTTACTGCAACACTATAATTGCAAGAACATGGAAACAACCCAAATGTCCCAAAACAGATGAATGGATATAAACAATGTGGTATATATACACAATGGAATATTGTTCATCAATTAAAAATGACAAATTTATGAATTTGAGATAGCATGGATGTACCTAGAAGAAATCATATTAGCAGAAACAAGTAAGAAAGAGAAAGACAGAAACCAAATGGTTTCACTAGTATATGGTATATAGGAAAAACAGACAAAAGATCAGGAGGAAAGTCAAAGCAAGCTAACAACCAAACTAAAGTACACATCTGGGGGTGGAGGGATAGGTGGAAGTGGTCAGGAAAGTAAGGTGATAGGTGAACCTTGAGGAATAAAAAGATGTGGGGAAAAAAAAATATATATATATATATATATATATATATAATTTTTAAAAATCACCTAGGGAAGGTCTTTTGAAAAAAATCAATTCTTTGATCACATCCCATGTATTTTTATTTAAAATGGGCTAGGGTGGGGTCTGGGCACTTGGATTTATCTAATACTCCACAAGGGGTACTAAGGTTTAATAAGAGCCTATGACTTAGAATCTAAGTCCTAGTAGGAGGGACTGTGGGGGTGGGGGAGAGGTGGGAGGGCCTGGTGGGAAAGAGAAAGAAGGAAAGTTACGTAAGTTGGAATTCCAGCTTTTTCTGAAATAAGTTTTTTTTAATTTTATTTGTGAACATTCTTTAAAACATTAAATGTGACTGGGATGGTATAGCCAAGATAAAAATAAAAATTACAAGATAAAAATAAAATATATGAAAATGAAGAGAATTTAACCTTTTGTTGTCTTCCTTAGTTTATCTGCAGAATGAGGAAAAATTAATAGCATCTATGTAATTGAAGTAGTACAAGGGTTGAATAACTAGTAATACTTGATATTTGACAGCTAAGTTCTTAAACCAGGTGCAGTTCATAGGAGAAACAAGGACAGCGGGGTCGAAATCATAAGGCATATTCAAAGGGTACCAATTAGTTTGGCTGGTGCCTCAGGGAATAATACGATAAACCATTTAGAAAGGCAAGTCAGAGCCAAATTGCTTTCTTGAGTTCTAGGCTAATGTTTAAATTCTAGCAAGTGTTCATTAATTGATCATCTAATAACATAGTCCCCAAATGTGTGGTAGACAGGTGTATATTGTACAAAATAGAATAAATTAAAAGATTGCTCTGAGTCCATTCAAAACTTGGGCTCTGATTTGAATTTAATGCAAATATGGAGCCAACAGATGTCCCTGTGAGACATTGAGATTAAATCACCATTGAGCTTCAAAAATGAAGAGCAAGTCACTTGTTATTAATAATCCCTGATGCTGGAGGACACAGATGTTTGTCTCTATGACACCTTGACCCTCACAGGTAAAGCCAAATCTACTTCTGTTGTCCAGATACTGCCCACTCTATTCGGAACCTGTAAATGGTGCTGAGAATTGTTTCCAGTCATTAATAACTATTTCAGAAAACATTAAAGTAATATATGACTGCAGTCTACATAACAAGGTAAAGGTGCAATGTAATAGAGGCATAAAAGAAATCAGAATTTAGGAGAGGAGAGGTAAGGATTGAAAACCTAAGAATTCTAGGGAAGGGAACATACTCAGTAAGGGAGAGCAGTGGTCCATCAATTGACTTTGAACCTTCTAGTGGGCAATGCAGAGGGAAATAGAATTGGTTATAAGACATATGTTTCCAAATTAACCCAAGATGTTGTGGAGGAAAGAAATAGGTATTACACGGTGTTAGAGGGAACTATCTCCAGGTTATAATAAAAGATATTATGAAAATAGTAATAATTTTTATCACATCTCAGTACCCAGTAGAGTGCATATAGTCATTGCTAATACCTATTTGACAGTGAATGCAGGAAGAAACAAAGGGGAGAGGGGAAAAGGATGGAGAGGGGAGGTTGGGATTTGCACTGTAACATCAAAAAAGGATGGAGAGGGGAGGTTGGGATTTGCACTGTAACATCAAAAATTCATGGGCTGCTTTGTCAAGTCTCATCTGTGTGTGTTGACAGCCCCCTACAATGTAGGATATGTAAACTCTAGAGGTTGTGTATGCAAAACCACCTGGTGAAGACATCAACACTCAGCTTGTCAGACTAAAACCAGAAATACAATTTAGTGTCTAAAGAAGGAAATCGATTCACTACCCCAAAGGCATTCTTTCCTTAAAAACATTGCTATTCACTAGGAATCTGATAAGGATGGAGGGAGAGGGGCGATAATCATTTGATGTTATATTGCTGTATAATTCCAGCTGCATAATTCTGTGATTTAATATGATAGAAAGTTATTTCCTCCATAAAAATTGATTCATGTGTTCCTTAATGGCAAGGAACTTTCCTCCATATGTTGAATGGAAGCCCCTATTCTTCCTTCCATGTTGTTACTCTGGTATGTATGGTTATCGAGACAGCCACATTACATGGCAGACTGTGGAGAGATCCAACTTTTTAATTACCTTGACCCAAAATGTTCATCACTTCTACTTGCACTCCATTGGTAAATGACCTCACCTTGCTGCAAGGGAGCTAGAGAGAATAGTCTCTGACATACTTTTTTCTGCAGTAAACATATCCTTCTCTTTCTGTACAGTAAACAAATCTTTCTCTTCCCTGGAAGACAGCCCATAGTTTAGATTCTATAAGTCATGAACAGTTTTTCCATCAGATTAGGAGAGGCTCTTTCTTATAATCTGGTCTTATAGGTGATCTGCACCAAAACCCCCTTCATACCCAATATATAGGTGTTAAATAGGGTCAAAATCTATTTAATTTATTTAATTCCCTTTCGGAATATGGGTAAAGGGAAAGTAACAGTGGTCACCATTTTATAACAGTGAAATCCTGCCAAGTGGGATTTTTTTTTATAATTTTTTCTTTTTTTATTTATATATATATATATATATATATTTCACAACATTGTACTTCCCAGGGTTTACCCCCCTTCCCCTCCACCCCCCCCCTTCCCTCCTGTTCAAAGTTGTGCTCTTTAGTTTGGTGCTTTTGTTTTGTTTTGACTTTTCCCCAAGTCTTTTGTTTATTTTTTCACTGTATCCTATATGTTAGTGAAGTCATTTGGTTTCTGTCTTTTTCTTCTTGACTTGTTTCTGCTAATATGATTCCTTCTAAGTACATTCATGTTGTTATAAAGTCATCAAATTTGTCATTTTTAATTGATGAGTAATATTCCATTGTGTATATGTACCACATTTTTTTCATCCAGTCATCTGTTTTGGGGCATTTAGGTTGCTTCCATGTCCTTGCAATTATAAATATTGTTGCGGTAAACATCCGAGCACAGGTGTCCCTTTGTACCCACATATAGGTCTCTTTTGGGTAGATTCCCAAGAGAGCAATTGCTGGGTCAAATGGTAATTCCATTTTCATTAACTTGAGGGTCCTCCATACAGCTTTCCATAGTGGTTGGAATAGTTTACATTCCCACCAACAGTGTAGTAGTGTTCCTTTATCTCCACACCCTCGCCAGCAATTTGTGTTGCCTGTTCTTTGGATGTGGGCCATTCTTACTGGTGTAATGTGGTATCTCATTGTGGTTTTGATTTACATTTCCCTTATCACTAGTGACATTGAGCAATTTTTCATGTGCCTGTTGGCCATTTGTATCCAAGTGGGATTTATAGAGACCCCTCCCATGGGAGTGTGGGAGGTTTTCCCTGATTACCTTCTGTCCTGGCTCTGCCCCTGCCCTTTGGCAAGTTTTCCTTGACCACTATCCTCTGAGGTTTTACTTACAGGAAGTGTCATCTGTGGAAGTCTTCTCAGTCATAAAAGAAAATATGAATTCTTTTCACTGCCTTGGTGTGGATGAAACTGCATGGGGAAATGCTAAGCGAAATAAATAGGAAAAAAAAAAACAAATCCAGTGATTTCACTTATATGTGGAATATAGAGAACAAAACAAAGGATCAGACAAACCTAAACTAATAGCAGATGCTACAGTCAAATCTGACTGTAGAATTGAATCTACCAGACTGGGGAAACAGGTGCGGAAGAAGCCTGATGGACTGTGGTGGAGGTCTAGGGGTGCCTTGGTGATGAGTGCAGTGTGGTAATATACATCTGAGGAGATGGAATTCTCTAACTCTGAGTTTCATACAAACTTCAATTCTTTTTTGAAAAAGGAAGTGGCAGTTACTGTCCTATCCTTAGGGCTCTACAACTTTGAGGACACATTTATTCATACTAACTTGTAGGGTCAAGGACTGTTTTCAGTTAAATGGTCAAATAATTTTCTTTTTAAATCTAAGCTTGCTGTTGTTGAAGCAACACTCTTCTCTCAAACAGGCAAAGGCTCCTATTATCTTTTTCCTCCATAACATCTACCTGGCATTTCCATTTATATCCATCATTTCCAATTATTTCCTAGAAACAATTATCAAGTCTGTTTTATATCTTTTTGATCTCACCTTCATCTGACATATTATTTCCACTTATACACCACTGACCAGGAGCAGTCATGTCACGTGTCTCCTCCCAAATGAAAGGAAATTGAGAAAAGTAGTACTTGTCCAGCCTTTCCAGTAACAGCACAATACTCTAGGAGATGGAAGAGTCACAGAGTGTTTTGCCTGTTTCCTTCAATGTAATTTATTGCTTCAGATCTGACTTCCAAGTCTTTTATCCATCCGTTTTCAGTTGGTTTTCCTATATGATGTGAGGCAGTGATGTGGTTTTCTCAAAATTCCAAAAGTAAAAATGGGGAAAAGAGACAATGTGCTGTACATAATCTGCTAAATAAAATAGTTGCTTCTTAAATATATAAATATCAACATTTCCAAGTTTTGTCCTAGTATCATTGGATATGACAAAAACTAAGCACAGATAGTGGGAGTAATTACCAAGTAATTTTCACACTCATTTTAAAAATGAGACAGCTACTGATAAGTTATTAACATTTGTTGATGAAATTCTGCTTGTTCCAATGTATGTTTTTTGCACCTTTGACATAGATTCGTTGACTATACATGTATGAATTTATGTCTTGGCTTTCAGTTCAGTTCCATTGGTGTGTGTATGTTTTTTTTCCAGTACCATGCTGTTTTTAATTATGACTTTGTAGTATAATTTAAAATCTGGGGATTTAATTCTTCCATTCTCTCTCCTTTTCCTCAGGAGAGCTTTGATTATTCTAGGTTTTTTTGTTATCCTATATGAATTTCAGCTTATTTGTTCTATTTCTTTAAAGAATGTTATTGAAATGTTTGTTGGAATTGCATTGGCTCTGTATATTGCTTTTGGTAGAATGGCCATTTTATGATGTTGATTCTTCCCATCTATGAGCAGGAAATGTCTTTCCGTTTCTTTGTGTCTTCTACTTCTTTTAACAATGTTTTATAGATTTCTTTGTATAGGTCTTTCATGTTCTTTGTTGAGTTTATTCTCAAGTATTTGTTCATTGGTACAATTATAAATAGAGTGGTTTCCTTAATCTCTTCTTCAGATGACTCTTCAGTGATCTGTAACCTAAGAGCTAAATTACATATCATTAAGAAAATTTGCATAGCTAGCCTGCTCTGTGCAAATAATATAAAAAGCTATGTTGCTAACAATTCTAGTAATAAAGGTAAATTTGAGTTCAAGTCCCATCTTCACCATTTATGTTGCCTATTATCTCAGAAATGTTCTACCCCTCTTGTTACTTGCAAAATATTGATAGTAGCAAGCATTACTTTATAAGGTTGTTTTATTGAATGATGTAGTTAATGGACTTACCAATAGCTGTCTCATTTTTAAAATGAGTGTGAAAATTACTTGGTAATTACTCCCACTATCTGTGCTTAGTTTTTGTCATAATCCAATGATAATGGTACAAAATTGGAAATTTTGATATTTATATATTTAAGAAGTAACTATTTTACTTAGCAGATTATGTACAGCACATTGTCTCTTTTTCCCATTATTACTTTTGGATTTTTGAGAAAGCTGTGTCCAGTACTCTAGTCCTATGGGAAGGAAGTCTTCTGACTGAAACAAACATTGCATAATTTGAAGATTTGTTTGGAGGTATGTTAGGGGGCTGTGGCCCCCAGTACTGGTGTTGATGCATTAAAATAGCTATTGTTAGCATTGGTGGGTGGAGATTTGGAGAAGGGAAGTTAAGCCATCTTTTGAGAAAAGAGGATTAAAGGATCAGGGAGGGGACAGAGAATAAAAGTCATGGAAGAAGCAAGAACAAAAACAAACAGAGAAGAGAAGAAAGGGCAGAACAGTAGAGAAGAGAACTGAGAACAGTAGAGAACATAAGAGAGGAGAACAGAAGAGTATGGAAGAAGACAGAGAGGAGAGCAGAGAAGGAAGGAGCAGAGATGAGCAGCAGGGAGGTTGGAGACCTCAGAGCTTCCATTATCATGTGAGGCAGCAGAGCAGGGAAGGAAGCCAAGCTGTGGGCTTCCATTCCCAGCCTGGGCTGGAGAGGACCCCAGGGAAGCATGTTGGAAAAACTTGTACCTGTGTGAGCTATCTTGGAAACATGGTGCTTGAGAACTTTGTTTAATTTTGAAACTGCAAAGCTTGAATTCTTCTGGAGACCTGAGGAGAGTTTCCTGTGTTGCCATTTCCATCGTGAGACATCTGAAGTGCTTGCTGTGTTGCTGTATCAAGTGAGTCTTGCTGATGCCAGGCCACTTTGGAGCTGGAGCTGAAAGAATGCTGGAGTTGTGCCTTTTGGAAAAGAATTGATGACGCCATCCTGGTCTTCTTCATTGGATTTGAATCTCCTGCTTTGGGAGAAGAATTGTTGGTGCCCTCTTGGCTTCCTCTGGCTGGAGTGAATGGAGCTGTGTCTTTGAAGAAGAAGTGGTGATGCCATCTTAACTCCTTCATCCAGCTTAAGGTGGGGCAGTTGCCATTTTGTGGCCACACATGGTTTTTGCAGCCATGTGCAACAACCCAAAGGGGTTCCCTTGTACTCTTCTTGTCTCACTTGTCTTTTATTAAGCAAATTTGTCTCTGCCTCCTTCTTAAGGTTTATATGGTCTTGCTACTGCATGCGTGGGCTGGGAAGAACCTGACGTGTGACTGTCTTTAAAGGGCCCTTTCCAAGTTTGGTTATTCGTTTTGTCTCTTTTTCCCACCCAATATCAGGTAGAATGTGCATCTTTGTAGAAGTTAGCACTGAATGATTATTTACTGTACAAGATTTTTTGCTTGAATCATTCAACAAATGAACAGATGATCTATGCAATGAAGTATGGGAAAACTAATTTTCTCTGAGGAATTCTCCATGGATAATTTATTTAGATTGTGTGTATACACAGTACATAAATATATAAATACAGATTCAGTTGCAGACATTAAAGATGACTTTTAGAATAAAATTATTTTTGCAATAAGTTTTAGCTTTGACATGGGTAGGAGGTAATCTCCCCTTAGGCTAAAGCAGTGGCATTTATGCATTATAATCACCTATAAAACATTCTAAAACACAAGTTGCAAGACTTCTCTCTTAGGTTTCTGATTCAATATATTCAGGGAAGAATTCTAAATGTGCATCTCTAACAATTTTCAAGTAACATAGTTGCTGCTGCTCTTGAGGCTCACTCTGTGCCCTCCAGCCTAAAGCAGAGATCAGTAAGATACATCTTACACACTCAGGCTGACCTACCATCTGTTTGTATGAATAAAGTTTTATTGGAATACAGCCATGCTCATTTGTTTCTGCACTGTCTGTGACTGCTTTTATACTACAGTGGCAGAGATAAATAGTTCCAACAGAGACCAGATGGCTACAAAGCCAAACATAGTTAATATCTGTTTTTTATAGAAGAATAAATAAACTGACTTAAGAATAGACAAGTGTGGAAGACAATATCAAGAGACTGGACCCTTCCCTTCCATCTGTACTTTTTATAAGTTTCCTTTATTACCCTGAGCTAGGGATTATCTGTGAACTCACAGCAGCACAGTCAATTATTATGACAAGTCATTTATATATGCCTGTCATTAATGAGTGAAAATTAAAGGAATTGTATTGCATACTTCAGTACACAATTTCTACTAATTGAATACAAGACTGATATCTAAAAGAGTCATAAAGCCAGTTTCCTCTTAAAATTTTAGCTATTGGGAAGCACAAAGAGTTAGTTAGGTTTCCTTTTTGAGATGATAAAGGGATTCACCCCACGAGGTGAATGATCCATTCCCTGTCTAGTTTATTCACCACATAGGTTCATGTGCAGTTGAAGCATGAGAAGTGAAGCAAGAAAGAGCCTTGGACAGAAACAGGCTATCTGAATGCAATTGCTCCTCAATGGGGTCACCTTCAGAGGAGTGATGTAGTTGGAAGGGAGACATCGGTATCTTTCTACCAACTTTTCAACCCATTCATTGTCCTCTATTCAGGGAGGAGCATCAATTATTTGTTACATTCCTGAGCTTGTCCAACAGTTAATGATGAAAAATCAGATTATATTTGTGATTTGGGTCATTTTTCTGCTCCCCATTTAGACAAAACATCTGAATAGAATTTATATGATAGTGAAATGATGTCCCAAACTTAAATGTTAAGTTAGAAGAAATTAGCATTTGTTGATGTGCCATGTTCAGCTCTTTTATTTATGCTTATGAACTCCAGCATACATCATGGCAGCTATATTCCATCCTAGAAAAAGAGAAACCATATTTTCTAGAGCTCAAAGGACTTATTTGAATTCAACCCACAAGCAAAAGCCAAAACCAGGCTTGAACTTTAGGCTTGGTGTTCTACTGTGTCCACTGAAAATTCCTTTCTTGAAATTGCCTGAATGTGATCATGAGATTCACCCCCAAAGTGTCACTTTTTATGGTTCTGCTTGTTCATCTCAGTGAGCTTCTTGTCTGTGCTACAAAAGAAGTCCTTCTCTCAGGTACCTGAAACCATTGCTCCTAAACTATCCAGTTTTCTGGCTTGAATATTAACAAACTATAATTCATGTCAAAGCTATATGGTCTCATATGCATTTTTAGGTTTACCTGCACATAGTACTGTGAGTCTTCTTGTTTATAATTGACTTTGCTTTTATTGAGATATAATTGACCAGTAAAAATTTTAGGTTTATAATATAATATTACAATATTATGTATATATAATTAAATGTTCACTACAAGGTATAGTTAACATGTGTCCCATATAGTTACAATTTCTTTTTTTGTGATCAGAATTTTTAAAATCTTCTCTTTTAGCAGCATGTAAAAATAAAATACACTATTTCTAGTTTGCACCCAGAATGATTTGCCCTAGAAAACATAATGTATACTTGTAGTAGATTTATATAAAGTCTATGACAAAGTACCTGAGAATATAAGGTTCCAAATATTGACTTATGGCAATAGCATATGCTTGTGACCAATGAATAAATGAAAATGCACAGGTAATTTGTGTGCTACTGTATGTAACATCCACATCACATTATGAATGTGTTTAAAAGGCATTTAAATATGTGGCTGCATGGCAAATCAATTAAATTTGTTTTAAAATATGGATTTCTCCTACTAACACTGATAATAGGTGGATGAGTATGAACAGTCCCTGAAAATAAAAAAATAAAATAAAACAACAGAAAACATGGTGAAGCTATAAAGAAAGAATGTGCTATAAAAATGGAAAGAGTTTAAAAGAGTAATATGAAATAAAATGAGTCTGAATGATAATGACAAACATTGGACATTTACATAGCAGACACTTCAGTGATGTAAAATACTTAAAAAACTAACAGTTATTAGTAAACAAAGTGAGTCTTCTGAGGTGAAAAGGGAAGCGAGAAAGAAAGAGGATCAAAGGAATGTTAGAACTGATGGTAGGGGAAAAACTTTTGAATGGTAATTAGAACTAATTGGAGGAGACCCCAGTGCAAAAGTTTGTCTACAAGCATGAGGAAATAAGATTACTAAATTAAATTTTTAATTAGAAAAATGAGATAAAAGCATAAAAACTATATTTTGATAGAGTAGATAATTCAAAACGAGAAAAACATGCCCAGGCCCAGAAACTGAATCATTCCAAGGCCAGAAAATAATTTCCACTTCTGAGTTCCCTCTGATCAATGGCTAATGGCTACAGGAGTGCTGTATTAGAAGGATTTTGCAGCTGTTTTCCACCTTGGAAGGAAAGAATGTTACAAATGGCAATCAGAAGAATTAGCATTTATAACAGGACTTGTCAGGTAGAGAACTAAATGTTTTTGTAAAAATCATTATTATCTCTTTTTATTAATAGTTATATAATTTATATTGTTGTATTCCCCAGGGTTCTCCCACCATATCACCAGTGAACCATCGTCTTGATCTTTTGTGTTCATCCGTTCCTTGATTTCCCTCCCCCTCCCTAGCTCTCCCTAGCTGTTTGCTTTAGTTCTGTTGTCATCTTGTTAGTTTTGACTTTTTCTTGCAGGTACAGAACTAAACTCTTGAAGCGTATTAACTTTTTTAAGTCTGCTCTAATTCTATGAGATTGGGACAAATGAGGGAACTGTTTACCAAGTAATGACTTGCCCGCAATACACAGTCAGGTTACAAGTGGCAGAGTTGGGATGTGGTCCTTGAAGGTTTGCTGCTGAGTCTGTGGAGGGTGTGAGCCTCTCTGCAGAAAGAACAGGGCTATGACAGTTCTTTGTATCCCTAGAATACTCTCCTAATAAAGCAGTAACCTAGGAAGTCTCAGGGCTCTTAATCTGCTTTTTCTGTGGGGCCCTCATCCTTCTTTTAAGACCATCTAACCCTTCTCTAAATAATATTGTAACTACATAACACAAAGCACCTGAGGTAATTAATAAAGTCAAATATACAAAAGTTCAAGTTTTTAACTATTTTAGAAATAAATTTGTGTGAGAGTAGTCTGTATGCTCCTTTACTAATGCAGTAAATAATAAGATCCATTGGAGAGTCTAATAACAGGCATAGCTGTGAAATAATGAAGAGCACCCATAATATTTTGAAGAACCTACAACAACTTTGATATGAAAATCTTTGCAGTTTCCACTTGCAACATAGTCACAGGTACTGCAGACTCTAGTGTGATCTGTTGCTTTCTTATATAAATGAAGGAAATGCTAAATTTCAGCTAAAGGTTAATGAAAGTAAGGATGTAATTTTTTTTCCTACTTAAAAACACAGACCCTCTGAGTTCTAGACACTGAAATTTTGAACTACATTAAGTGTAACTCCAGTGTTGTAAAAGGAAAAATGGATATGAAAGGCAGAAGACATAAAATGTAATAACTCTTCATAATTGTAAAGCCTGAATAAGTCATGTAACTCCTAAGTTTCATTTTCTCACTGTAAAATGGGAATAAACCTCACTTATAGTATAGGACTGATGTAAAGAAGAAAATAAAATAGCATGACTCTATAAGACATAAAACCCTTTTATTAATTTTAAGAGAACTGGATTATTTGAGAAAGTGCTACAAGGTAGCATTAAAAATCTAAGTTGCCCTTTGCTTAACTTTCATTCATACTGTATAAAAAAAAAATACCTGTAGACATTGTGTCTACACTGAGCTCAGTTCCATGCTTAGGTGCAAATATGAATGAAATAGAGAGGTGGGGAAGAAATTAACATCTCCACAAACTAGTGGGGGAAGCTCAGTAAGATGGGACATGTGCAGAGAAGAGGCAGGGAAGCTGTACTTCAAGTGGGGAAGTGCTGGAATTTAAGGATGAGTGGTGGTTATCAAAGAGAGAGGTATTGATATTGACATTAAAAGGGAAAATGGGAAATATAAGCACAGAGGTAAGACATGTACTCTTATATGTAGAAAACGAGACCCATTTTGTAGTTGGCATAGCATAAAGTACTAGAAGGAGATTTTTGAGAGACAAAGAGGAAAGGAAGAGAACAGAAATTGGTAGTTCTGACAATATTTCCTAAAAGGTGGGAGTCCCCAATGTCTTATGAGTAGGGTGGCTTACATGATTAGATTTATATTTTAGAATGAAGGTACAAATTGATTACTTTCCAAAAATTTAGCTTACATGTGTTTGATCACTATACTGATTTTCAGAAATTCTTCCTTTATTGAAAAATGGACATGCTTGAGTTCATCTTTCATGTGTCCTCTATTGTCTTAACTCTATAGTGACTGTCCCAGTTAGAGTGGGCATGACTCTCCCAGTGGCCTTGATCCCACTCTGCTTCTTTGCCAATACAGAGCCCAAGTGAGTGTGACTACTTGGTAGGAGGATTAGAGTATATTTTTCTTGAAGTAAAGAACAATTTCTTTGAACCAATGTCTTATTAAAAGTGATAAAATGAAAGCAGGCCAGAAGAGCCACATGTTTCAGAAAAATGGAAAAGACAAAATTTCCATTCTCATTTTAGCATGATTCATTCTCTCACAAGGCCTGTTTAGAGTTTGACATTGAGTTGGTAACCCCTCTTTTCATGGTACCATGGTGAGTCCTCAGGGAAGGTGGATTTCATGCAACACTGGACACAGGGCAAAGAATGAGGGGTAGATCCAAATGCTCCAGAATAGATGTAATGTAAACTTAGGATTCATGAAGCATTAGCTTTGAGGGTGAAGGAGCAAAAGGATTATTTCCCTGATGTCTAGCCTGTATGTGGAAAAAAGCTGCTAGTGATATGATAGTCAACGGTGGGGATAAAAAAGAAAAGGTAGGTTTAGGGTATGAAAGATGAGAAGAATTGTGGAAATGATCAGTTGGGGTTATAGTTGGGATGTACAAGCAAGTGAATGTATAAGCAAGAAATCAACAGAGAGCTAATTAAATATTTGGATTTAACTAATCAGCAGCAGGTGGTTGGTAAGTGAGGTCATGAGAGTGAACTGCATCATTCAGGGGGAGTTTGAAGTTCAAGTGTGACTCCTAGGAAAAATACATTTAAAAATAGATACCACAAAAACTGGGCCCTGAGTCAACAAGACAAATTAGATAAGAATATTATGGGCCCAAGGAAGTAGATTTTTAAGACAAGTTAAATACAAGTAGATGCTAAGATATGACTGTCTATTCATTTTGAAATTTGAATTTCAATACTGAACTCAATTTCATTAGATTAATATGGACATACAAGATAGCAGTAATAACTATAGTGTACTTACTGTGTGCTAGACAGAGTCCTAAGTACTTAATATCTTAACTCATTTAAAATCATTTTCTTATGAAAGATGTGCTATGGTTATCCCCATGGTGTAGTGAGGAAACTGGAGGACAGAGAGGCCTATGACTTCATAACAAGTAAGTGATGGAGTCAAAATTTCAGGATTAGAGCAATCTAGTTTCAGAGTTTAGGCCTTTAATTTCATTATTTTTAGAACTATTTTTCATATTGTAATTGTTAATAAAACAGTGTGATTCAATTCATGCTATTATACTCTGTAGTAAGCATCACTCTCCAGATTGAGATGTTAAATTACATCTAGTCCCTCCACACATGCAGTGAACGGGTTGTCAGGAAATATTTGAGTCTACACATTCCTTTGAATATGTTTTCATGAGCTCTCAAGAATGATTATTTAAGTGGATGCATGAGAAGAGTTGATTATGAAGGGCGAAGAGAGGTAACTGATTCCTAGAATAAGAAAGAATTAAATGTTAAAATAAAACTTAAGAAAAGTTATAAGTAAAAGAGAACTTGGGTGTGGGAGAAAGTAAATGACTAATTCAGTGATGTTTCAAAAGAGAGAGGACAAGATACTTCTGCATTACAAAGGAAATAAAAATTATTTGACCTTTATCTCTAAGCTCATTTTGCTGTAAATTTCCTTTCCCATTAGTGCATTCATCTGTACATTCAATAATATTTACAGTATTTAAAGCATTCTAAGCATAGTAGTGTTAAATGAAAGGGACAACAGGGCTATTCTGAGGGTAGAGACCAACATTTTAAAGTGAAAAGATCAGCTCAGTGCTACTTCTACATAGAAATTCTTCTGAATTTGTGACTGGTAGGTAGAACTTCACAGGTAGAACTGTGAAGAAATCCAGAGAGATCTTAGGGGATTCTGAGGGTTCAAGTGAACTTCCAAAAAGGAAACCAGGGAGGGGATAATGGGCAGAAGAAAATAAGGAAATCAACTGCTCAAGTATCTTATGATGGCAAAGAGTAGGGGCAGTGTGAGGAAAAGACTTAGAGAGTCTAAAGAACAAAAGATTATGATCAGATTATATAGGACCTTAACATCAGAGTGGATGCATTGTCTCCTCACCCTCCTTTTACTGGAATATGTCTATTATCCTGACTCAAACATGGATGGCACATTCAACACCGAATTTTGATTCAGCCCTAAGATTTATATCTTGCTCTCCAGATAACATCCCACACTGTGTATTAAACAGTCAAGGAAGTTTAAATACTATAGCATAATGACAACTGGAAGCTTGGGATGGGTGCACCCAGTCAGAGAATGTGTTTGCCTTCCGTCAGGAAGGCATTCCTGGGCATGTGTGAAATTGATTGTAAATCACTTGTGTTGTTTTCTAAATATTGAACATGCCCATTTAACATATTTAATGTGTTTCTGACATTTACAAAGTGTATAGCAAGCTTTGGGCAATCATTATTTAAAACATTTTGCTGAAAGTACCCCTGAGTAGTTCCTAAACACTTCATTCTTTTTACAATCGATTCTGAATATCCCTGAAGAGGGAATTGTAAATGTTGAATACTGTAGTTGTCAATCATGGGCTCATCTACTCACCTCTTTGAATGATAATATAAATTCATTTGAAACACTTTGTGTAGCCAGCTACTCATTTTTTTTTCTTCCCTCTCACTGCTATGGCATTGCTTTATTTCACTAAGATTGAAAAACCAGATTAATCTCTAGAGACATAAGTACTCACTAACCTTGAAAGTTACCTGACTCAAGATTTTCTAATTCTAAGAATCATGGGATTTGAGTGGGTCAGAGGTGGTGCCCAGAGCCCTATGTCTTGACAAGAGAGTCATTGCATACTCCTCACCCATGTGTGATTTATGCCAGGGAGTGACAGGTCCTATATTAGGATGTGGAACTGCCTCCTATCAGAAAATACAGCATGTTTGGAAAATGACAGAAATGGTGCATGTTATAAATGCAACTCTTCTTTACACTGCTTCTCATTCCTGCTCTGATAAAATACAAGGTGTAGTCCTATACTTAGTGACTGCATTCTAGATACCCCAAAGGGAAAGATGGGGAATAAATGGGCTTGAATCAGCAGGCAAGTGGAGGTGAATGGCAATACACATAGTAAGTGTAGAATACAAATACGCATCTATTTGCCCTCAATTATTTTTGATACATTCTCACATAGAATATCAATGTACTCTAATGAGAATATGCACAGCTAGGCCATTTGGCAATGGGCAACAGATTTTGAATGAGCATCTGGTGTAGGAATAATTTGACAAACAGCAATATGTCAGAATTGTGTTAGATAAGTTTTAAAGAACTATTTGTCAAGATGAATACTCATTATTCTGGGATGTTATTTACAGCCCTATGATTTAAAAGACAATTAGCTCCGAGGTTTATGTTGTAGTTCAGGCATTCATATTCCCCATAGTGCTTTGTGTGTTTTTCTTTATTGATAAAGATGCAGTAACTTCTATTGCTTCTCACCTTGGCACTCTGCTGGCAATATGAACTTTACTTTTGGGTGCATCTGAAAAAATGAAGACTTAAGGGGAATGACTGGAATGAAAAATTAAATCTTTGTGCATCCCATGGAAATAGAAGTAGGTTAACAAATGTTCTGTATCAATGGGGCACCTATAGCAACTTGGACAATTATAGCAGTGACTGCAATTATGTTGTTAAATGAGCATTCTACTAGTCCTAGTATAATGGACCTAGTATAATGGACCCAGAAATTTCAAAAGAATAGTGCTGCTCTTCCAGGCTTAGAGCATAATCTTTTTCAGGAAATAAGGTTGTGGAAATAGGGTTGTCATATGTATTTATTCTCCTTAAAAATTCTTCTCTGTCTTTAAATTTTGTGCCTTTCATCTACTTGTTTGCCTCTTAATTTGATTTTATCATCACCGGTGAACCCACTGCTTCTTTGTACTCTATCAGCCTATCAGCTTCCATGTGGTTGAGAGCTCTTCCTCCCCAATTAGACTAGCGTCAAATATTTCAAACAACCTTGCCACAAAACCGTGAAGTTGGCAACCCAATTCTACAGCCCCTTGCTGAATCCCATTCTATATCTAACCCCACTCTTGAAGCACTAAGTAATGGAAATCTTCTGTAATCTAGACATTTGCCCAGTCATTTCATCCATCATCACATGAGCAGTCATGGGATAAATCTTTGTTATTGTTTTGGCCAATCCATATCAGCAGCTAATTAAGACTTCCCCTTCCATCCTAAAATTCCCCATACCCACCCCTGATCTCCAGTCCTTCAATATAGGGTACACAAGAAATACCTACAATGCTTATTTAGTGTGCTATATTCCTAAACCTACCACCCTCAGAAATTCTGACTCTGTGCCGGAGATGGAAGTCCAAGAATCTGCATTTTAAACAAGCATCCTGAGTGATACTAATCAAGTTTTCTGATGGACTATTCTTTGAAATAACTTGCCCTATCACTGTTGGATAAGGCAAATGATCCATGAAATATTATAATCATCTTATACAGTCATCTATATTCTTTGCCAACATAGATCTTGAATTAGTAAGTGAACACTTGAAAAGCCAGGGTCACAGCTTGATTGTTTTATTATTTCCAAGAGGATTCAGAAAATTAAGTGATCTATCCAAAGTCACCTACTCAAATTCAACACTTGAATAGAGGATTTTGATTCTAAGTTTATCGTTCACCCCTCTCTACCTAAGAGGCATCGTAGATATTCGACTGGGAATAAATTACAAGTATAGCTGCTACTGTAACATTTCCAGATGTCTTATATGCAAGAACAACTTTATATGTAGGTCACTGGAGCTGCTTGGGTGAGAATCTTATATGATTGGAGTATCATTTTTGAAGAACGGTTTCCACTTACTTTGTCACTACTCCAACAGAAAGGGTTTAAATATTTAGTAATATTTTAGGTAGGTTCTCTGGGAAACAGATCCTGATAAAGATTTTCTGGCAGGGGTTGTATTGGGAAATTTCCTTAAGATGTGCACCAGTGGAGAGAGAAGTGTGCTGCCACATGGTCACAGCAAAGCCACAGCTGATCCCATAAGGACAGTTCTTGGAGTTACTCTCCTTAGGCAAAAAACTGGGTCCTCTGGCCTTGCCCTTGCCAGTAATTAAATGTAAGAATCACTTAGAAGTGGGGTAAGACTCTGGAGAAGGAAGCTTTCTTCATCAAGGGTTCACCGTCAACCTTGTCAAGAGTTGGGACAATGAATGTCCCTGTCTCCGGGGGTCCAGGTGGTATCACAGTTATCCACTCTATAGTGATGAATTTCTAAGGACAACAAAAATGGAAATTCATGAAGAAACAATATGTAATAATGATATTTAATAAGAAAATGTTTTTTAGATATTAAGATTACAGACAAAAAATGTTTTCTTATGTTTAGAGCTTAAGTTAAAGTCCATTTCTTATGTTTTGGTTTTTTTAAAGCAGGAACTAATTGCAATAAGCTGACACTTTTTCTTTATTTTTTAATGCATTGGGAGAGAGAAGCAATGATTCAGACGAGTGTTCATTTTTGCAAAATACAATTTCTGAGAACTGAATACACACAACTATATCCTGGTTCTGAGGACAAAATAAATGGAACTAATACTAGTTTTATGGGAGCTAAATGTAAGTGTTTGCAGTTGATAAAAAGTATTATCTCATCTTTGCAATGAGTGATAAGATCAATACTAAGAAATCTCATTGCTTCTTTTTACCTAATTCCCTATTTTCCCATAAAAGACTTTCATTTTTACATGTTCCCAGTCAAGTGCTCATAAAGGACTATCACCCCCAGTGAAGTAAAAGAAAAGATAAATGAAATTAAGTTTCTCACTTGGAACCAGAGACATCTGATACTCAGAAACACAATGAAGCTGGGTTGACTCATTATTATTAAGCCTAGAATATGTGTTTTCAATATTAGTTAATCTGTTTGTACTCAAATAGTAATTAACCAGTGCTGTGTTACTTAGTTAAACAGATTCACTTCAGACCCTTTAATGGGCTGTCAGAGATGAACTACTATTCCCTCATCTCTGAAAGGATCACTTTAGGGTAGTTCTCTCATGTGGGTTTAAGAAATGATATTTTAGCTATCAGAAGGAAAAGGAGAATGAGGCTTTAAAAAATTCTCCTATCTCTACAGCAAAATTTCTAGTTAAAATTTGATTTGAAAAGGCATTAGTGATGTTTTAAATTGTACAAGAGAAAAGATACATTTTCAAATCTCAGAATTCCAGATTTGCAAGGAAACCTTATTGCATCCTGTCCCATCTAAAGAATCAAGGTTCTTCTTCTTATCTCATGAAGAAATTGATGCAAGGATGACAGGATGATTTTATTTTTCCCTTCAATGTTCATTTCTTTGGATCTGGTTCTCCCATAAATATAAGATGTATATTTTTCAATGCTGCCACCAGGTCCAGGGAAGAGACAGACTTTTAGTGTAATACGTACAGAGTAGAAGCCAGCACAAACATAACCATTCCAGTAAAAGAAACTGAATTATATTTCTGGATGTTGAACTTGAAGGCAGTATCTCTGTGAGAACCTCTCTTGCTCAGCTTCAAAGCATCCCCTGACTCTTCCTGAGAACAGAGTCAAGAAAATCATAGAATGAATATTCAATCGCATAGATGCCAGAGATGAGAGGAAGCAGGATTTTGACTGACTTGTTCATGCACAGGTCTCTGCGTACCCTCACTGCAATATTTGATTCATTAGAGCTAAGCTGGGCCTGAGAATTTGCATTTCCAACAAGTTCCCAGGTAATGCTAATGCTGCTGGTCTGGGAGCCACACATGGAGAATCACATTACTAGAAACTTTCAAAAATATATATTTATGTGTTTTTAAAATGCTATCTTGAAATCTTTATCTAAAACCTAAGATATGAAACAAATGAAAAAGCTTTGCTCTCCGGACCCCAAATAGGGAAGACAAGGGGTCTGAAGAGCCAAACCAGGATGTCCAGAAGAGTTCACACTAACTACAGTGTGGGACACACCTCAAGTAGAGAAGTTTAGTTCTTTGGACCTGGCTATGTGATCCAACTTTTCTTTCCTACTAACATTCAGTGTGCTGTTTCCCTGATTGTTCTCCCTTCATGCCTGAATTTTTGTGGGGTAAGGAGCTTGTTTGGAGCTTGAGGGATAATTGAAAGCTCAATCATTATAATTCCCTCATCTTATTTCTCTATCCCTTCCATGACGATGGCTTCTAATTTCTGTGGAACTTCTAGTGCTACCTCAACATATCAGCATAACATCCTTAAGAATGTGAACCTATCTCAGTTAATGTTTGTTTGTTCTCAAATGGAACACAGTTGCTCTTGTGGTCCTTGCTGTTGCCTTTCTTTTGCCGGAACCATAGTGGGTAATTTCAGGGATTATTCTATGCCTCAGAGCATGTCATAGAGGTGTCTGTCTTTGCTGGCTTTCTGTTTACTTTGCCCGTGACACCCAGGCCATGACATCCAGTTTGGGGGGGGCACTTTTGAATATTAATACCTAGCAGGTAAACCTTTAGAGAAAAAGCAACAATCCCACCAAGAACATTTTTTCTGGGTTGTAGCAAAGAAATCGGTGGTAGCAAAAGTGGGGAAATCATAATACACAGATGTAGGAAAGCTAGTGATTATGAGCTACTGATAACACTATATATCTTAATGAGTGAAAGTTACATTTCTTAAAGACTTTTCAACACAATAGTAGGTAGAAAAGAGAGAAGTTAGAAGATGGTAACTTTTGATATTTTGGAGTATTCATAAATTCATATACAAATACTTTTTAATAATTAAGTATAATCTAAAGAAAATATAGTTAGAAAACAAACTAAAGACCCATTCTGTGAAAAGTAAGATATTTTCCTTACTTACATTTAATTACTACTAGATATGCCTTAAATTGTATGGTGACGAAGTTCATTGTTTTAGAGTAGACTAGCTAAGCCTGGGTTATCTATCATGCCAATATCATGTAGTAGATAGCATAATCTCCTTTGAAAGTAACCATGCATTTTCAAATTAAACCATGACATAAAGCCATACTTCTTTTCAATACTTGCCAAGCAAATTGAAATTCCATGGCTCATATATCTATTAGCTATCCATGGTAGGGAAAATTTGCCTTTTATTATTAATGTAACTTATGTATGATTTTGTGAATTCCAAAATTGGCAAGTACTAAGATAAACAAAACAATTCTAGAGGTTCATTTTGAATTTAAGTGGTTTCTTTAAAATATGGATTAAACTTCTATAGGCAACTACAGTTATTCATTCACTTCTTTGTATGGTACCTGCTTCTTAGTTCTTTGATTGCTTGTGATTATTATATTTTTAGCTGAAAGGGCCTCATAGAGTTTTCTAGCACATGAGGAAGGGGATAGCATAGATTTCTATCCGGGGTAATGCATTGATTGAGTCAGGCAGTAAATTAACAGCAGCAGAATACCATTAAAATTTGAGCTTAATTGCCTTCTTCTCTTAATTTCTATGGATATAATCAATAGATGCCAGAGAAAAGTTAAAGGAGTTATTTAGCAAGCATCTATTTCCTGGCGCATAATGGAAAAACCACTGTTTCATCTCAGATTTGATGCAAACAACTTGAATTTAAATGCAGTTACTTATAAGGGTTTTATTAAAAGGTTTAATTTTAGTTGTTTTTTTTTTTAATTAATCTTATTTCTTGACAAGCAAGTGGGAATTTCAGTTATATAATCAGTTTGGTCTTCTTCCAGGATATATGGCTATGGCTATATATGGCTGTTGAATGATTGCCTTATCTTTTCCATTTGTCCATTGTAAACTCTGCTTTCATGTCCACTCTGAATCTTTGCCTTATCTTCTAGATATACATAGAACATCTCTTTATAAAATTCTGAGCATCCTGGATGTTTACTGCAGCACAATTTATAATTGCAAGGTCATGGAAGCAACCTAAATGCCCCAAAACAGATGACTGGATGAAAAAGATGTGGTATATATACACAATGGAATATTACTCATCAATTAAAAATGACAAATTTGATGATTTTATAACAACATGAATGTACTTAGAAGAAATCATATTAGCAGAAACAAATCATAAAGAAAAATGCAGAAACCAGATGGTTTCTCTAATATATGA
This sequence comes from Uropsilus gracilis, assembly GCA_004024945.1. Classification (NCBI taxonomy): domain Eukaryota; kingdom Metazoa; phylum Chordata; class Mammalia; order Eulipotyphla; family Talpidae; genus Uropsilus; species Uropsilus gracilis. The sequence continues at coordinate 82,761 of PVHY01002265.1, read as the reverse complement.
GATATAGTGAAAAAATAAACAAAAGACTTGAGGAAAAGTCAAAACAAGCTAAGCACCAAACTGAAGTGCACAACTTTGAGCAGGAGGGAAAGGGAGGGGATGGAGAGGAGGGTGGGGGGATGGTAAACCCCTGGGTTTACAATGTTGTGAAATTTATATATAAATAAAATAAAATAAAAAATAAAATTCTGAGCATCCTCATGTACCCAAGCATAAACTCTGCCTGTTGGAGTTATAGTGGGAGAAGTTAAATTCTGATAACAGATTCTATGTATGTGTTGAATGTGGGGAGGGGGTGGCATTCAATTTTAATATCCTTGGACAATTCATTCTGCACATGGCCATAGCTTAATAGAGAAGTATCTTTAAAAGATACATACTACACTTATAAAGACACTGCTACAAAAAAACTGGGTTTAAGATGAATTCAGTGAGTTACAAATAAAGCAATTTTATTTAAGTGAACAGATAGGCTTTGCTTTTTACTTTATTTCAAACTTAGCAACTAAGCTTTACCTATTCCTTTGTACATTTGAGTAAATACACTCATGATAAGATAGCATATCAAACTATTTTTGTTGACAAAGAAAGTTGACATGTCATTTCCTTTAACCATATAGTAATAATCCATCAATATGTCCACCATCACTCAAATTTGTCTTCCTTTTTTGAGTAGCTACTATAATTCAGGTACTTTCTTTATTTTGGAATTATGTTGGTAAAGAAAAGGAACAAGTCTGGTTTTTCATTCAACTTGCATTATAATCTAGAGCAGTAAATAGTAATGTAAAGAATAATTGTACATGTATAAATAGTATCAGATGGTGAAATCACTGTGAAGAAAACAAACACATGTTTAGTTAAGAAGAACTATGGTGAAGGAAGTTCCTTTATACCAAATGGCCAGAAAATGCCTCTCAGGCAAGATCCCTTTGAATTAAGACCTGTATCTCAGTGAAGAAGTCAATCAAGTAAAGTTTTATGGCAGCCATGACAAACAGTTCATAATCTGCATAGTGGGAATGAGCCTTCAACTTTTGAAGGTGTGCCCTCCAACTGGGACACGCTGAGATATAAAGATACTGGCATTATAATCTTACCATGCAGTACCCTGTAGAACATAATCAGAGGTGTAGCTATTTAATCAAACAATGGAAAGTTTTCAGTGAGTTTTAAGCATGGGTAGTGATGTTATCTGATGTGCTTTCAAACAGTATAGCAAACGCATACCATCTGAGAATAGGTGGATGGGTGAAAGGATCACAGTAACAAGGAATCATTTCTCTCCACCCTCTCATAATATTGCTCTATGTGTTTGGAACAAGCATAATTATGTAGCTTGAAAAAGGTAAAAAGTTGAGGAGAAAGCAGAGATTGTTTAGCTTCTGAGGCAGATGCTGTTTCCTCCTCCTTCCTTAGTCTATACAATTTGATTTGGGCAGCTGTCTCATCAGATAAGAGCAACACATTCTCTACCCCTGGGAAATAAGTCATGTTATCCTAAGCCATACATAGCAATTTCAGTTCCCTTTTCTAGTGATTGATTTAGAGGAGAGCATGTGACTTAATTCTAGACACTAAAAGAGAACATTTCTTTGGGGCATGGGGAGGGAAGAAAGAGTAGTAGAGAACAGCCACAAGCTTCCATTAATTATACTGGTTCCTGATAAAATAGAGATAAAGAAAGTCTACCTTTTCCTTGTGCCTTGAGATCTGTTGAGGGTAACTGGCATTGCAGCAACGTTCTCGTAACTATACAGGAACCAAATCCTACATCCTAAGCATCAGAGATCAGAAGAAAGAGTATGAGTTTTAATGGTCCATCAAAACTGTGAATCAATCTACCTCTATATATAGCTGGGTGGCTTTCATGCTTAAGCCATTATTGCTTTGGGTGCAACATTACTTGTAATTAGAGGCTTCTAATATACCTGTTTGTAAATTTGCTAAGCCCTGTTGGATTCTTCATAATTGACAATGAAAGGAGCAATGGAACCCTAAGTACTAGTGATTTAAACATTATAGTTTATTTTTCTTTTAAAATCTAAATAAAAGCAGTATAGAACTAGCTTGGTAGATCTTTAGTCTTTTCATCTCATTCTCATATCTTTGGTAGATCACAGAATTACCTCATAAAACAAGATAGCTGTGCCATCTCCAGGCACCAGGTCCATATTCAAAGCAAAAAAGTATTCAGACTTTCTCTTTATTTTGAACACACTCTTAATATTTTCCCTCTCAGATTTGGGGGTAATCTGAGGGTTTAACAAAGAAGAAATCACTTCAAAATACACCAATTCAAAATATATCCATTGGACAATTCCCACCCATACCCTCTACTCTATCCTTTTTACTTCTGGCAAACTCATTTCTGTTTTAAATATCCACTTGTTTAATTGTTTGTCTGATCCACTCATTTGCTTTATTCCTTTGTATTACACATATAAGTGAAGTCATCTAATATTTATACTTTAAAATTGCTTTGCTTAATTCCCTAGAGTTCCTTCATTTTGCTGCAAATGGCAAAATTTCATCTTTTCCTAGAGTTGAATGGTATTTCATTGTGTATACAGCCCACATCTTTTTTACTCAGTCATCAGTAGTGTGGAAGAACCTAAGTGCCCACATCCTTTGATCTCAATATTTTGTTCTCAATGAATATTGAACAATCTTAAGTCCAAACCTATGGATATAAGAATATTGCAAATTTGAAGAGATTCAGAAAACATGTACATGAAGATAAGGATTTAATGGGTAGCCTCTGTTTTTTAATAAATAATGATTATTTTGCTATATGTCAAGAAATAATTAAATTAGACAGTTGATAAATTCTCTTAAATTTCCTTCCACTGCCAGAGATCAATGTTGCTTTTGATGACCCTGATGTATAAAAATGTTAAGATGCCTGCCTCTCACACGTCATGTCCGAGCTCTGGTGGGCTGGCCCCTTTCTGATAGCTGGAATGGGGGCTTGGGGTGTAGGCACCAACAGGGACCTCTGGACTACATGAAAAGGACAGGAGAAACCTAGCAGAACATGGGAAGTGAGGAGAGCCTCTAACTCCCTCTGGTTGACTCCCACTCCAGTCATTCCTCATTAGCAATAAGAAAACTGCAAGTAATACAACTGAATAAACAGAAAAGGTGAGAGATATAAATGAAAGCCCTGGACTTATGCTTCTCCTGGGCAGAAACCAAAAAGAACTTGGAAAGACCACCAAACATAAGACTGTGAGACTAATTATAGAGATTACCTCTTGGACTTACACATACACCATTACCAGGAGCTGGGAGTCAAAATCCTAGTTCAGAGAAGCTTCTAGAAAGACCAAGGCACACCCCATCTTGAGAAAGAGAGGAAGGTCACAGAAATATGACAGCATCTGACAGCTAAGTGGCAAACCATGACCAAGGAGACCAACCAGACCAATCATCAGCTCCTCAACAGACAAAGGAGAAGAACTAGGCTCTCTAAGCCAGTGACCAGAACTCCAAGGCAAGAGAAAAAAGAAGAAAACACCAAAAAGGAAACTGAGAACATAGTGGAGGAAACATGCAGTAAATAGAAGCAAACACCAGTAGACTCCATATGAGCTCGGACTGGCTGCCCAGTGCAGACAGTTAAATCTGGAAACCTAAGCAACACAGTCCACCATGCCCCAGGAACACAGATCCTCACCCAGGAAAAGGACATTGTCCCTAAAAAAGAAGAGACTATAAGGTTAAACATGGATCAATTAACAGTAATGACAGAGGAGGTGGAGTCACTGGAGGGGTGAGTTAGACATTCCCAAGGGAACCAACAATGTTACAATGATAACTGATGTTGTATGATGTTAAAAGTAAATAAAAAATAAATTAATTAATGAGACCGCAGACAATAAAAAAAGTTAAGACACTAAAATCAGGTTTTAAAATTTTAGGAGTATAAATGTTTACATTTAACAATTGAGCTCTTAATGCAAAATGAAAGTAATGGTACAATTATGTTGTTGACATCCTAATAATAGAAAATATTTTTAAAATGTTAATTCATATTACCTAGACCAGTAAGGTGGTGATCTAGAAATGGCAAAAAAAATTTCAATATCTAGGAAAAATGCATTTCTCTTTCAATCCTACATTATGCCTTTTTGACTATGGGTGCAAAATTTTATTTGATAATGTTGTCAAAAGTTTTAAATACAGTTGTTATTTCTGAGACATGGGCCACATTATGTTCCCAGCTCCTCCACAGCAAGATCCCCTTCTTCCAGTTTACATTTTCCTAGACTGAGCACCTCCAACGCTAGGTCATGCCAAGGCAGGAAGAAGGAGATGAAACTTAAATCAGTCACGTTGACTGCTCATGATCACTCCTGTAAAGAGTTTGGCCCCAAAGGGCACTGAAACTATTGGATAAAATGAAGTTTTCAGATTATCAGTGGATTTCAATTACAGTATTTGTGCTCTCCTACACCCCTATTACCATCAATAGTTGAGAACTGATGATATTGTGGAGATTCGTGATGCTGCTTCTTTATTTCACTACATCTAGTGTGGGGTCCACTTTATCAGCACTTTCCTATTATCTTCAAATCTGGTTTTAAGAAAGATATATGTTTGCTACCTGTATTACTTTAAAAATTACCAACTTGTCAATAACTACATCATTTTTAGTAAGAAATGAAATCCATAAGGTGTCAAATTTTTCCTTGTCAAGTTGGTTGGTCGGTTCATTGAAAATCATAGAAGAAAATAAAAAGAAGGAATTACTATGCCACACTGGTTCAAACTGAAGCACTTTTCTAAGTGATTGTTCAGGTCAGAGCCAGCAAATGTTTTAAAAGTCAGAGAAAAAAATGCATTTGGAGTATTTTTCTGTTTTGTTTTTATTTTGGTCTTATAGAATGTTAAAAGGGATTTGATAAGGGCTATCAGGAGATTTAATTGTTGTCCAACTGCAAAGAAGGTAGTTACCCATGGAAAAGTATAACTCATCAATCATGTGTCACTCACTTTCAAGGCTGTTTTATTTCCTCTTTGGAAAATTCAAAGATGTTCCATGAGATAGTGGGTACTCCAGTGCTATTTTCCAGGAGTTTATCTGCTCTCCATCTGGGTCAGACTGCTGGCTTTGTTTTTAAGTAACTTGGATTACAATTCTGTTCTGATACTTAACAGCTCCATGAATAAGAAACAATCGACCGATGTTGAGCTCTAAGATTTAGTATTTTTCTCTGGAAAATAAGGCTAAAATAAGGCTTAGCCTTATTTTAAGGCCTTATTTTAGGTATAGCCTATATTAAGTATAGCCTTATGTATACTTAAGGATGAAAATGTTAAATGTTAAATGTATATATAAAGTCCTTGGGGTGCTTTAAAGAATTTTGTTAATAAAATTTACTTCTTATATGGAACACAATATAAAGAATGGTATGTAAGTCAATTTTTGGACAGATAGATGAAAATCATTGTAGGTACTTTTATTAAGCATTTAATACAGAAATTACAGATTTATACAAATAATATGAGGGCTGTGATGGGGGTGGTGAGGAAACAGTGAGCAGATCACTTTCAAAAAATCTTAATGTAATTTCCAAGCAATGGTCTCTGCTGCTTTCAATACCAAAGTTGGTGATTTTCAGAAGAATTCACAGATGATTAAAGTAAATCATTGTCCATTATCTCAGCTACCTGGGAGTTATCAGTAGTCTAGGAGAGCTGCTATTCTGAACCACTTGCATAAAACTTTCAGTGGAGAATAATGACTTTTTATCTAACCAGGTATCAGTGGGGGGATGATATTTGAGGAAATACAATTTTAAACTCCTTCCCAGCGATAAAGTGGAAATAAAGGAGGTAATGATGATGTCACTATGTAACAATAATGATGAAAACAACAAAGTGATGACAATAACAATGCTGGTTGCGATGTGAGTCAAGGGCAGACAATTCAAGACAAAGAGAAAATCAAGAATTTTGTCATGTCTGGTTGCAGGAATTCCTCAGTGGATTTCTCCTAAATTTAGCTATGTATTTTCCCATGTAGATTTGTCTCTAGACACTAAAGATCTAGTAGTTATTGGATACCATTGTTTCCATTAAAAAAAAAAAAAAAAAAAACAAACCAGAAATTTGCTACCAAATAGCAACAACTTAAATATTTTGGTTTGTCTCCCTCTCAAGTTAGACAAAGATAGAATCAACCCTTAAATTAAGGACCCTCAGATTGTCTGTCTTCCATGGGAGGTTAGACAAGGAAGCAGCCAACACAAAGAAAATATTTTTCCAAGTCTTGATTATTTGGTTTCCAGTTTACTGCATGCATAAAGCCCTTCCCTACTTAAGCTAACATAGGTGTTCCAAGAGTTACCTACTATTCTACCAAATAATTAATTGTTATTTCCTTTTTTGTGTCGACTATAGTCTGTAATCATTTTATGCATTGTGTCATATTTGCTTTTTATCTCCTCCCTGCTAATTTGTAATCTCTGAAAGAGGTAGATATTTCCAATGCCAGATGGCATCTGAGAGATGGAAGTAGTGGGATAAATATTTGTTGAAGGATGGCTTCATGGAGATCAGGGCACCATGAGAAAAACTGAAAGCTTATTGTCTAGTTTGAAATTAGTAGTGTAAAATAAAATAAATAGTAATTTTAAAATTAAATTAAATTTAAAAAGAATGGTGCATGTGCCAGAAAATGTGCTCTAATTAAGTAAAATACCAAGTTATATTTGTCTTGATGAAAATTCGAGTATCAAAGCATTTCCTGAGCACTTTGTGTGGCCGTTTTCTACCATAATATCACTATGTCGTTATTACCAATGCCATATGGAAACAAAGGCTAGGGAAATGGAATAAGTTAATAAAATTACTTAGGATGTAAATCTGTTTCCAGATCCTATATTTTCACCACTACTCAAGTCTGCTTGCTTCTCTGAAGAGTTCCTATAAGAGGAAAGCACTTATGGCTCACTCATCCATAGGAGAACCTCACTCATCCACAGGAGAATCTTGTTTCAAGGTTGATTTTCTATACCAGTGCCTCATTACTGAATGTCATGGCAAGTTATCTGTACCATTCATGGGAGTAATTCAGAAAGTTTATCTACATCCAGAAGCTTTAGAACTCATCTGGTAAAAACTACCAGAGTCACATTCAGTAAGGAGTGGAGTCACTGTGCAGACTTAGACACTAGTGACCAAAGTAGTTAAACACAGCTTCTAGAGAGCTGTACTGGTCAAAAGAACCAAGTTTACATGGATGTATTGTAAGTTTGGCATCTTTACTTCATAATTTTTTTTAATTATTTCTTCATATGTTCAACCATTTCTATTACCCATGGAAAGCAAATTTAGAGAGTAGTCATACGTAGAAAGGCATAGAAGAATTTAAAACAGAGGAATCCAAATATATTGTCACTAAGATATGGTTCTCTTGCAGAGGGGGGAAACAGAACCTGAAAGTGAGAAACTATGCAATTGGCAAAGATAACTGACTTCTGGGATGAAGTTCTTTTTCATCACATTAACATGGCTTGTCTTTTAGAATGACTTTTTTTTCTGTTGAATATTAGAAGTGTGAAGAGTTCTCCATAGTTGAGATGTGATCTGTTGAACTGTTTAGATGAGGTCCTACTTTCTTATCAAAGACCATCTTTTCCTTTGAGTTTACCATAGATGTTAGAATTGAAAATCTCTCTTGCTCAGGGTCAGATGTAAAAGGATTCTGGTCTAGCCCTCTAGAGCAACTTTTTAAATGTTGGCTTCTCATTTTGAACGGTCTGTTCTTAAGCTGCTAAGTCTTAGATAATCACAGACTTCAGAAACCTGAAACCCATTTGAAACTGAAAAACTACTTAGAATCTGTCCTGTTTGGCACACAGATTATGATAGTGAGCCATGGAACTCAATTGGTCTTATTATTTCAGGTTTATTAAAGTAAAATGGACAAATAGTAAGATGTTTAACATGCACATCAAGGTGTTTTGCTATATGAATATGTTGGGAAAGGATACTATTATCTACTAGTGAACAAACATCCATCACTGTACATATTACCTTTTTTTAATTTTTTAGCGGAAATACCTAAGTTCAACTCTCTTAGCTAATTTAAGTTAGATAGTATGGTGTTATTTATAATCACTATGCTTTATATTAGAGCCCATCTTTATTCATCTTATCACTGAAAGTTTTTACCATTTTACCAATCTCTCCCTAGTTCCTCCACTTTTCAGTCCCTGACAATACTTTTCTAATCTCTAATTCCATAGGTTTTGCTGTTCTGTTTTTCATTCCACATATAAGTGGTATTATACAGTATTTGCCTTTCTCAGTCTGGTTTATTTCACTTAGTTTGATGTAATACCCTCAGTTTCCACACATGTTGTTGCAAGTGGCAGCTATCTTTTCCAAAATAGACTACACTGAAGAATATGATATAATATGCAAAGAAATACTTGAAGTATAATCACCTTAAATTTTATAATTATTTCACACTCATTGCACACCTGAAAGTGTGGCTTAGTAATGATTATTTTTCTATGATTATGTATACCCAATGGTTATCATTTTTCTGAATTGACTTACGATTCCTTCATAACTGAAAGCTCAAAATGGTTGCTTATTCAACATTTGCAGCCATCATGTGTGATATGACCTGGGGCCTCATTTCTGTTAACCCTAAATAGATTACTTTCTAATAATTTTCTTTCAGTTATAGAAATTGTGTTTTTAGCCTGGATTGACATGCATTTTTTTGTTCTTAAAAGAGGAGCTATCTGATATATTTTTCATCTGAAATATGCCACTTCAATGTTAATTATGATTACTAGTATTTTTTGAGTGATAGTAAGAAAATAAAATGAATAAATTCTATCACAATATCTATTTTTTATTAACATATGACATACATACTAAAAAGTAGTTGCAATTTACCCCAGAAGAACACACCCACAAAAGTAGCACTCAGATGAAGAAACCAAACATCATCCTCCTCATCCCAGAGGCCCTCCTGGGTTGCCTTTCAGTTTCAACTTTCCCCCCTAGGCTGTCTACACTCCTGACCAATAGCACCATTTATTAGTTTTAACTCTGAATTTTATATCTATGGAATAATATAGTTTCTACTCCTGTATATTGCTTTAAAACTTAATTTTCTGTGAGGTTCATCCATATAGTTATGTATACAATTTACTTCTTTATTTTCATTGATAGTTTTCCACAGAATGAATAGACCATATTTAATTATTTAATTTTTGTTTCATGGGCATTTGAACTGCTTACAATTTGGGGCATTTAAATAGTTATTTTATAGACATCTTTATTCATGTCATTTGTCAAATGATTATAATCTCAGAATAGAATTTCTAGATTAAAAAATACACATATTTTCAGCTATGTTTCAAGGCAATTCTAGCAACAGTATAGCAGAGTTCAGGTTGTTCCACATATTTGTCAGTACTTCTTGTTATCAGGTTTTGTATTTGTTTCTTGTTTAATTATATTGTTGAATGTATAATAATTTCCATTATCATTTTGATTTGAATTTAATGGCTTGACTTTAGAATGAGATACATGAACCATCAGTGACAGAAACAATTCTACCAATGACTTAAGAATTTTGGCAGCAGACATTTCCTATCTAACCTGCTGCTTCCTTTAGTCATGTATCTCAATAAATGCCCCCATTTTGATTCCATCCTACCAAAAAAAAGAATCTTTTGTTTAGTAAAGGGAAATTTGGATATAAGTTTTATTCACAACAAAAAAGAGCAGGAGGTACAAGTGATTTTAAATTCATAGAATGGAATTTTATGAGCAAGGACTCACAGAGATCAATGAACTCTTATATTGGTTCTGGGAAGTCTGTGCAGACATGCTCCCTACTGACTCTTGAATTCTCAAGAGTTGAGTGCAGAAGCATTTGCTATCTCATTAAGTACACCCAACTTTGCTGGTTTCTTTGTTTAACAAATTGGGACATGGTGCAGCAAGGTGACAGACAGGTTGAAGAGAATTCTCAGTGATGCTTATAATGTTCTCAGAACAGCTGTGCATATTTATTTGATCTGCTCATTCTCCTCAGCAAGATAGTTAATAGACCCTTCTTAAATGAAAGTTCTGTGAACCCTTCAGAAATCTGAGAGAAGATATCTAGCAGCTTCTATGACATAAAGTGAAAGTAAGAAAAAAGACAAAAAATTTCAGTAAAACTTAGAGTCTGAAATACATGGAATTCTTCTTCAATGAATATTTATTCACCTCCCATAAGATGCAAAAAAAACAGAAATAATCATTCTTCTCTCAATTTTTGAAATCATCTCTGTGCCATGGTAATTCAGAAGACATGAGAAATGATGAATATATATGTTTTTGTCAACTAAAACTATCAATTCTAAGATATATTATTACAACTACTCCTGACTCTTTAACTTCTGTGCCACTTTAAAACAACCAGCTGTTTGCTTTTTCCATTAGCATGAGGGCAATCTGAACCATGACATACAATAAATAGTTCAAGTAGTGAATAAATGAAATATCTCAAATAAATGAAATATTTAAGTTTAAATAAATGAAAAATGCATACAAGTATCATGTATGCAAATATCCAACTCAGTAGCTATGAAAGATTCCAAAAAGAAAAATCTTATGAAGTGTTTATATATACACTATTGCATAGTAATCACATGTACATCAATATATTATATATTATATATAAAGGTATACTATATATGTGTATGTAAGAAATGTGCATATATATAACTATATAAATATATAAAACTAAGCTACAGTGGTAGTTCCATACACAGATACACATTTATGTGCTATGTGTATGTTTATGTGAATGAATTTATATATCCTATGTGAAAGCTAATTCTGCTCATGTGTCCTAGCTTTCTTTTTTTTTGCTTCTTGGATCTAGTAATATTTTTGTTGTCCTAAATGAGAGTTCTACAAGACTTTCAGATATCTATAGCAGTTCATGTTTCTTATATTTGTAATGACTACCTATAATTATAGTCATCAACCATAATTTAGTTGAACCATTCGTTTTTTTATATCCCTTTGGCACTATTATTTTTTCCTACTAAAGTCATGCTGGAATGATTATATGTAGATAGTATCTTTATATAACATGAGGCTATATTTTTAATATATATTGGAATATGTATATGCCCAATCAGAGGTTACATTACATTTGAAGATATTTCTAGACTTTCCTTCACATGCTTATCTGTACAGACACTGTGATATCAACTTCACTCAAATGATAAGAACTAAGAGAAGGGAAGACATTGTGATGAACAGAAGAACATGTAATAGAAGCTTCAAAGACCAAAAATATAAGCATGTATGCATATGTAAACATTCATACATATATTCAAGGATACACAGTTTTATACATGCATCTCTACTTTCAGGAGGAGCCCACAAGTTATCATTTATCTGATTTCAGGTCAGACATTAGCTAACATCGCTTTGAGACAAGTCCCTTATTTCTCTGGTCTTGACAGAAAATGGCCTAAGTCAGTGGCTTTCAAAGTGTAGTCCCTTACCACTAATAGATGCATGGTACTTTAGTTATACAATGTGGTAGATATCATTACCACATCAGTTATCACCTGAAAACTTGTTAGATACGTAAATTCTTTAGTCTTCCAGAACTAACTGAGTCAGAAACTCTAGTGGAGGTACTTAGTAACCTCTTTTTCAACAGTGTTGTCCAGATCAGTCTGAAGCACAATGAAGTTTGAGAATCATTGGCCTAAATCATCAATCTTTGAGCCCATCAAATCCTCCAGATCCTCAGTAACTCCAACTTCCAGACTGTAAGCTGTTCAAGAGTAGAAAGTAGAGCAGAAATCGAATTAAGGGTCAGTAGTTTTTGCTTCTTGCAGAAAATATTCAGAACATAAGTATTATAAGAATCCCTTATAAGCTTGGTCACCTTAGAAACCATTATGATTTTGAATGTACATGATTGAGTTCTAATATCTCTTTGTTCTTAGGTATGTATTTAATTTCAGATGCCTTGATAATAAAGTCATGATTTCTTAATTCAACTCATAATTATCTGAATTCTGACTGAAACTTGTTACCTCTCTCCCTACCCCAGGGTTGTGGCAGTTAACTAGGTGACCCTCTCCCCTTGGGTATGGCAGTTAAACTGCCAGAAGTAGCAGTTGGAATAGGAAGTGGTACCAGAAGCAGGGGGGATAAAAAGGCAAGGAGCAGATGCTGGAGGGAGACAGACTTTTGGGGAGAGGAGAGAGAAGGAATCAGGCAGGGCAGAAACCCCCTGGAAGTGTGAGCTGGTGGTGGCGAGGAGTCATGGTGGCCAGCAGACGAGTGGCCAGTGTGGAGAGTGTGACACCGCAGCAAAGTGGCCTGGAGAACTGGTACCTGGTGATGGTCAGGAATTTGGAAAGTTGATTTGTGCATCAGCAATTGTGGAAAACGTTTGAAGCAACTTGAAGAATCAGAACAGCTTGGGATACTGGTGAGGGAAGAAGAAAAGACACCAGAGAAAGACTAGACTTTGCAAAAGTGCCTACCTCTGAAGTTTGGAGGGACACCATCTTGGACTGTGTCTTTGGGACCTTTGGGACTGTGAATGGTGACTGGGGTAAAATAACTGCCATTTGTGGCTTTAAAAACTTTTCGTTTTCCCTGTTGAACTCCCTTGTTAATAAAACTTGTTAAACTGCATTTTGAATGGCAACTGTTACGTGTGGGTGATATGGACCTGGGCTTGTAAATTGGAAACCTTTTGCCCTTCTTTTGACCCAATTTCATGACTTAATGGGCTCCATCAGAGAAATCTCCTGAGATGTTACAATATAATCCTTTTTTGATTTTCAAAATAATTTTTATTGGGAAGCACTTTAAGCCTGTAATAAATTGCGAAAATACTAGAGTTCCCACATACATTTACCTTACTTTCCCCAATGAGAACATCTTACATAAAGAACAATCATAGATAATCAGTAATAAAGTATTATCAAACCAGACAACTGACAGTTAAAACACTTCCAACTACATAAAGTTAAAAATTATTTCAGTTATTTATCTTAAACATTAAAAAAGAAAATTATGGGAATCATTTTGCTCTTAAATTTTCAAAGGAAAAAATATACATGCTCTAGATATCAAGTTTTTTTAATTATATAGAATGATACATCCAATAGACTTTTAGAAGCTTGTAGATCATGAATTTTATTATCTATTAATTTTTTGAATAGTATCACCACAAACAAGTGATCTCTTGCTCAAAACTTATAAACACTCAATGCCAAATTTACAATTTTGAGATAAACCAGAGTTTTAGAAAAATTGTGAGAACGTGTGTATGCTTTTTTTCACTTGAGCAACATGTAAACTTTAGAAGCAGACTTTCAGGTCTAAATTCTTCTCTAAGGAAAACAGGCTAAAATTAGGCTGTTTTTCACCTTCCACACAAAGGAGAACCCCTAACCTTGAAATGTTAGCAAGTAACAGATACATCTTACATTTGCTGCAGTGCTATCATTGTGTGACTAGGTACTTAACAGTGTAAAAGGGCCTAGGTGGTAAGCAGTTGCTGCCTGCTTTTCTAGGAGTTTCTTTCTTTCTCTGCCTGTCTGCCTATGATGTTCCCTGTCTTGGGAAAAAAGGAATAGTGGATGTAATAAAGGCTCTAGGAACCTTCTTTCATTCACCTGAACTGCCAGTGAACTGCCAGGTCTGGCATGATTGCACAACACAGTCTAACTCGCTGGGTAAGTTCGAACATTTGCTTAATGTTCCTGAAACTCCTTATCTCTAAAATTATATTACTTACTTAAGGGATATTGAGAGACCTTAATTCATTAATTTATATAAAGCAGATAATGCAGTATCTACCACCTAGGTAAACATCAACATACAGAACTTTAGATGAATAATTTAGAAATATTTTTCTAAATCAGGGACAGATAGAATTTCTAGTATCAAGTTCCTTCATCTCTTTCCCTACTGTCATGTTCCATCCACGCCTCTCTGATGACTCTTTATTTCACCCCATAATATAATAATTAACAGTAATCCTCCTCAATTTATCCTACAAGTCACTACCAGATCATTCCTCCTAAAATATAAACTTTGTATAGTTATTTCTTACTCCAAAAAAGGGTGGACAATATACATAATAATTTGTTCCATATTTATCAAGTTCCTTCTGTATATTAGATCTGTGTATATATATCTATGTACATATATGTATATACATATATAGAGAGAGATACTATAGATCCTTCTTTCAAGAAGCTGGAAAGCCTATGCAGGAGAAAGACAAGTTAACCAACTATTACCACTGTGAGGAACAGTGCTGACATAGAGGAAAGCACCAGGCTATGAGTATAAGATTAAGTGTAGGTAGAACTCAGCCAAAATGAGGTAAAGGAACCAATAATAATCCCAAAGAAGATGCCAGCATTTCCACTAGGACTAAAGAAGCAGCGGGCTTTGTGATTTTTTTGCCACATGGCAATTATTTCCTGTTTCCTGATTTTCCTAAGAAAGATTACTAGATTCCCTATTCACCTTCTTTTAGAACTGTCTACAGACCTCATTCAGCAAGCTGACAATTAACCTCATTCTTAACCAATTAAAACCACTTGTGTTCCTTGGACAGGATGAAGGGTTCAGCATGGGGTACATGTTCCACATGTTAACATTTTCCTTGGGACTTTGGAACCCTCCAGCTTTGGGAGCTCTTGGAAGCAGCTTTCTAGTAAGTGCAAGTGGATGCTTGCCTGAGGTCAGGGTTAGCACAGAGGACTAAGAAGAGCAATGAAGAAAAAGAAACCAGACCTTGCTGATATAATTGAAACCTCTGGACCAACAGTACCTGAACTTAGTTCTACCCTTGGGTTGTTTAACTGATGGAATCACTGAATTCAACTTCTTTTTTTTAAATCATAGGGGGGGTTATTCCTGTTGTCTCGTCCAAGCAACATTCAACTTTGCCAGAAATAGGAAAGGAAGGTATCTTCAACTGGGAAAGAAGGAGAAAACTATGTTGGTGGGAGAGGGAAGATGATCCATGCAGAACTCAGCATGTGGTATGACTTGGCAGAGCACAGAATGGGAGAGGGTGGCTTCAGAGATACTGGAGAGACAAACAAGGCCCAAATCTTAAAGGATATTGTATGGCTTTAATGTATATATGTGTGGAAGAACTTTTTGTAAAGGGCCAGATCATGAATATTTTTTACTTTGTTTGCAAGAGACCTCATATGGTCTCATTTCTACCTTTGTAGCATGAAAATTGTGAATAAACAATATGTAAACAAACAAACAAGGAGCATGGGATGCTGTATGGAGGAGGATTGACTTTTGGGCCATAGTTTTCCAGCACTGATTCATCGAGCAAAAAACTCATTCCCAAATTGTTTATTAATACACTCCGTGAAGATCTGCTGAGCATTTATTATGGACCAGACTCTGTTGTGCCTCTAGACATGAAACTATATTTGGAACTCACACTGTCTTGTATTTTCTCCCAGATGGGATGGTGTAAAAATTCAAAAAACAAATGAGCAATGAGAGCATTTAAAATAATGACAAAGATATGAAGAAGCTATGAAGCATGGTGAAATGATCAGAGGTATGAGAGTATTTGAGCTGGAATGGTTTAGAAAATACTTCTCCAGAAAAGGTTTCTTTGGAGCTAAGATGGGTAAAGAGTATATGGGAAAGAATGCTTTCAAGCAGAAAGAACACCAAGAGCAAAGAAATTAAGAGCAGAATGATTTCGACATATTTAAAGAAAAAAAAACAAACTAAAAGTCAAGATGACTGACTATAGCTTAGAGTTTGTGGAGGGGCTCGAGAGAAAGATCAGGAACTGGGTCACATAGGACTTTAAAGGTTTTGAAGCATTTTTTTTTTTTGCTATTGAAAGTCATTAAAGGATTATAAAGAACATAATCTGATATATTTGATAGTACATAAAATGCCCCATTGTCATCCTATATGTGAGTCTAAATTTTGTAGTAGCAAAGCAAAAAGTTAAAAGAAACAGGTGAATTTAATTTTACTGATAAATTTTTAATCCAAATGCACTCAGAATATTATGTCCACATGGAATCAATGTAAAAATTTAGACAGTTTGCATTTTCTCCATATTGCATTTTGGAAAGCTAGTGTGTATTTCATACTTTCAACTCATCTCAGTTGGAGCTAGTCACATTTCCAGGGCTTGACAGCCACATCCATGTGGTGACTGCCATGTTGGACAGCGCAGTTTTGGAGATGATGTTAACTTCTCTGTACAGGGTAGGTCCTTGAAGGGAAGAGTGAAGACAGGGAACTCTAGATAAAAAAAGGTTGGTTCAGGATAATAGTAGCAGAGAAACTAATTTGGGACATGTGGAGATAAGGTCTAACAGATTGGATTTTGGAGGTGAGGTGAAGAAAGAATCAAACATGATTTCTTGGTGTTGGCATAAGCTAAGCTGTTGGTCCCATTTTCTGAGAAAGCAGAGCTTAGGAGAGAATGAAATCAGGCAGAAGCAGAATGAGGAGCCTGGGTTTTAAAAGATTAAGTTCAAGATGCCTATTAGGCATCCAGGAAAGCAGTTAAACAGAGTGGTTCTGTCCTAAGGATCCATCATTCATCTTATAGGCAGAGATATTTTCTCATATTTCAAAATCTTTGAAAAAGCAAGTTTTAATCTACATATACTTGGCCCACTTTTTCCTCTTCTCCCACCTCCTCCTCCCATTTCTGAAGAGATTGATTTCACTTTGCATGAAATGCTACAGTATTTTCAATTTAAATAGAAACCTCCAATAAATTGAATTTAAATTTTTCTTGGGGAAAATGGAAACAATTTGCTTTCTGGGGTTTAGTTTCAAGGCAAGCATCATAACCTGAGCTTTTTTAACTCAGCTCCTGATTACCTTCCATGGCAACACATGCTCTTGCAAAGGTGGGGGAATTACCAAAATTTCAAGGAGGTTGATATGTCTATATCCACACATCAGACAAGGCCATTGGAGGCTTCATTGGTTGCCATACCCAGCCTCTAGGACTTCCAGTCTGTTAGGAGTCACATGTGGAATGAAGAAGAAATTGAGACAGAAGAGATGGATAGTGATCTGTGAGGCTAGCCCAAAGAACGGATATCCTGGGAAGCAATTCTAGGTCCGACTTTAATGAAACCGAGATGCCACTTATATACCCCAGCCAGGAAATGTTACAATGATGTAATGAGAAAGTAGCAAAGTGTACATGACCTGTAGCAGGCAGGATGCCAGGATGCGTGGTAACAGGAGAATTTACCTTTGGGGACAACAGTCATTACTAATAGGTCATATGTCTCTTGGGACATTCAAAAGAGGTTAGGAAGCTGGGTTACAGGTGAGAGGTATGCTATTGATCACCCTCTAGTGTGCCAGAGGGGACTAGAGGGATAGGAGGTGTTCCTTTTATCTGAAGCTCCATCTCTCAATCTGCTTCCATGTTCCACACCAGTCCACCCAGAAAAGCAATTGTCTTTTCACTTCTTAACAATTTCAACAGATATATGCTACAAAATCTCTCTTGGTAATCAACTCCAGTACCTTATCATGCATAAACCAGCTGGGAGATAGTGGCAAATGCTGTCAACTTGCCAGCTGGCTTTCCCAGATGTTTATCTCATTCCATCCAGTTGTCTTCAAAATAACTACTCATTTGAATGAACTTGTTCTATCTCAAACCACACTGCATACATAACACTGGTCTAAATATATCTGACTGTTTTTCTACTTCACTATTTAATTCTTTAGAAAATTGTTAGAAGTCAATCAATTCTCACCCTCTCCACTCCCCTCCCACACAAATATACATACAAAAACGAATTAACAAATCCAGAACTTAGATAAAACTGGCATAAATTTCCTGAACCTTCTGGTATAATTTTGAAACCTGGACTATCCTCAGTATAGTTACCTGGTAACATCTGAGATATTCTCATATATCTTCACATACTAATAAATGCAAGCAAATTATAGATACCATAAAAGACTTTGTGTCTCTCTGATAAAGAATTCTGCAGCAGGTCAATTAAATTAAAATGTATAGTTATTCATTCAGTAGTTGACTCAGGTCCTTGCCTAAGCACAGTTCACCACCAATGAGCACCTTGAATTATAATTTCTAGTAAACTGTAAACGTAAAATGTTCATTTTGCTGTAGTTAAGAAGTTAGTGTGAGGATTAAGAGGAGTGTACGGAATCATTGACTCCACTCTGAGCATTGCTTTAAAAAATTTACCCTATATTTCATTCAAATTTAGTAACATAGAAACCTTTCCATCTTTGCAAGATTCTTAGAAAAAAATGCAGCTGCCTGAACAGCTAGTTACTAAATGAAAAGTGGAAACTCATAGAGATGGAACTTATTTTACTCTGTTTTATCTGTATCAGAGGCACAAGCTAAATATTGAGAAAACAAGGTAATTATGGGGTTCTTTTATTGTTGTTGTTGCCTACATAATGCCTTTTAGAACTTTGATTTAAAGTCCTCTCAGGTTGGGGATACAGTCTGCAGCTCCCTGCAGGGCTGATCACTCCTGTGGTCTGAAATAGCACAAGTTCAGGCCATCTGCTTCACCCCCAGTGCATGTCCATCTGCAGCCCCTGGTCCTTATCATACCTCCTCCAGAAGCAAGGCCTGAGCTTTAAAACCAAACAGACATGAATTCAAACCTCGGCTTGTCAATTTACTCAGTGGTTTGCAAAAAGTTTAATGATTGTTCTAAGCTTTAATTTTCTCACCTATAAAAGGAGAATGATAACTCACCATTTCCAGAGGGTAGATATAAGACAGTTGTCTAAGACAATGCTTTGTGCTTAACTGATTGGCAAAGCATTTAACAATAAGGACCTCTCAGGTCCGGCCTGATATTGTCAGCTCAGTAGTAATTTTCATAAAAAGGTGAGCATTCAGTTAATTACCCACATATTTGAAAATTGGCCATTTGATAACTGAGTTACCCATGCCTCACCTGCCACTTGGCATTTTGTCATCAGTAGCAGTGCTAAAAACAGCTTCATAGATACAGTTTGCCCTCATACTTTGTGTTATTGTTGTGTTTATTTTTAGAACCTTTTAAAATTAAATATGAATTTATTGTGATGTCTTATTGTCACTAAGTTTTGACAATAAATCAAGGTAAGATGAAATAAAATCCTAGAAATTATAGCCATTTGGGCCCCTATTAACCCAAGCAAGGTCATTCTTAAATTTATGAAAGACAGAAATATTAGAAAAGATCAGAGAGTATTTGAAAACTTCATAATTTATTTGCAAATAAGAAAGAATGTCAATTTCCAGAAATGTAACCTAAATTCAAAAGTTATAACATCACCAACAGTTTTGGGAAACTTGATAGTACTCTTCAATAAATTTCAGATGTTTCTAACTGCAATTAGAAACCAGTTACATCCTGTTCTAAAAACATTCTATGACTTTCTTTCATTATTTAAAACCTCTAGATCTGACAAAAAAAAAAAATAACCACATCACCATATTTTAATGTTTCAAGCCAGTTAATTATGCTTCTTTACATGACTCACAAATTGTGACACATTCATGAAGGTGGAAGTGTGTGTTTATTTCCATAAATGGTCGATGTCAAACTATTCTTACTACCAAAGAGGTGACATGATATAAATTAATCTCATTGAAATATTTAGAGCCTGGCAGATATTTCTATTAGTCCTTTACATTGTATGTTTTGGAGAAATACCACAGAAAGAAGCATATATGTGATTGACATCTAGAAGCCTGTAATAAGTAGCACAGATTTTCTCCTCATAAAACATCATTGGAGTTTCTGCACATATCAGTATTATGCACAGAAGTCAGTACTTAAAGCTCTTAAGCACAAAGCTTAAAGCCCCATTTGGGTTCAAATCCAAGTTTAATTATTGATCTAGAGCAAATTATGTTTTTATTTATAATGCCAATAATACCTCTTAGTGTTTCATAAAGATGTTTTCCATAATTTTGTTACAATTCCAGGGTTTACAGTTCAAATTCCTTTGTACATAGGTCAATGTAATGAAAAAAATAATCTAAGTGGGGACAATGTGAACCCACCTCATATAAATGTAAACAGCATTTAAATCTATGCTCTAAATCTGTGCTTTAAATCTAAATTTAAATTTAAATGCTTTAAATCTATGATCTATCCAAAAAATATGGAATCCAGATTTTGTTATGAAATGTTCTGATTATTAAGGGAGTATGGATAATTGAATTTATTTTTAAAACTTATGGTCAAAGAGAACAAATGTGCAGGACAAATTTATTTCTCAGCGTCAAGTCTATATTCTCTAGAACAGTGTGTCTTTCAGTGTCGACCCAGATGATCACCTTTTAGATGGAATCCTTTTAGAATACTTTTAGATGGAATCCTTACTCAAAACCATTTGTACATTGATAACATTTTTTTCCCATTAAGTTGACTTTTACTCTAATGGGGCAAAAGCAATGGAGG
This sequence comes from Uropsilus gracilis, assembly GCA_004024945.1. NCBI lineage: Eukaryota > Metazoa > Chordata > Mammalia > Eulipotyphla > Talpidae > Uropsilus > Uropsilus gracilis. The sequence goes on along the minus strand of PVHY01002265.1, from coordinate 62,263 downwards.
ATAAAACTGCCATTACCTTAGCATGAATTAGGGACAGTGCCACAAAAACTTACCAGTGAACATTGTTTTATTCACTACCACATACAAGTAAAATGAAACAATGCCAGAATGTCATTAATAAAGCAGTAAAAGGTATTCATTTATTTTTATTTTGTCTAAACCCTGAGCGCATATGTATATATCACCCCATCATATATATATATATATACACATATATGTACATATATATGTGTATATATATGACACTGACACTTCATCCATAGCCATTACTCTGAATATTATATTTTAGAGCAGTGCTTATCATATTTTGGGTTTTGGCAACCTTCTATAATCTTAAAAGTGGTTGAGATTCCCAATCAACTTGATAGATGTTATGCTAGTCCTTTGTTCTAATAAAGACGAAAACAGATGAAATGGCAAGATGAACTAGCCATCTTTTTTATGGAACACCATTTTTACTTAAAAAAAAGTTGACAAACTTTGGTCATCCCCATTTGGCATTTAGTAGACATTTGCTCAAATAAATAAAAAAGGTGAGCCTGTCACTTCCAAGAAAAACTACTGATATTTGTTGCCAATGCAAAAGCTTATACTTTCAAGTAAAAATGAACATTTTGGAAAACTTAAGCTTGAAAATTTCTCGTCTGAAAGATTTCTGATGTGATTAGTTATATTAAGAACATGTGATTTTTTTCAAAGGGGAAAAGGCAAAATAAAATTTTTTGAAATATTTTGTTACTTTTTTTAAAATTATCTTTTTATTGATCATATATACTTTTCTTACATCAATGTATATACCAAGGTTCTTCCACCACCATGTCACCTCTGAATCATCATCCTGATCTCTTGTGTTCATCCCTCCCCTAATTTCACCTTCCCTTATTCCCTCCTCATCTCTTGTTGTATGCTTTAATTCTATTATCAGTTTTTTAGTTTTTGCTTTTTCTTGTTCTTTTGTTTTATCTGTATCCCACAAATAAGTGAGACTATCCAGTATTTCTCTTTTTTCTTTCTGACTTATTTTGACTAGCATAACTCCTAGCTCCAAACTTGTTGCTGTTTGATATTTTTCTTTTTTTTTTTTATTGCTGAATAATATTCTGTTGTGTAAATATACTTTCAACTTACTGAGCTATTCATATGTTTGCGGGAATTTGGGTTGTTTCCATATCCTGGCTGTTATGAATAGTGCTGCAGCAAATCTAGGAGTGCAGGTTTCTTTTCCAATTAGTGTTTGTGTATCCTTTGGGTAGATTCCCAGAAGTGGAAACACTGAATTAAATGGTAACTCCATTTTTAGTAGTTTGAAAGTTCTCATACAGTTTCCCATAGAGGTTGGACCAGTCTGCATTCCCACTAGCTAAGTGAAAGTGCCTCTTTTTCTCCAGATCTTCACCAGCACTTGATGTTGCCTACAAAATGTGATTTTTAATAGTGCATTATAATTACACTTGTCAACATTTGGAACATCATCTTAACTAGGTGTGTAAATATTTTGCAGTAAAATATTTCAAAATATTACAAATATTTCACAGGCATAAGGTCACTCAAAGTAAAAGATAAATTAATAGGTTATCAAACAACTGAGTATGAAGTTCACTGATGTGAATTCAGGGCTATATTGCAATTAAACTTTAAAATACAAGTACTTTTTAACATTTTGCCATCAAACAATATCCATAATTATCTTAAAATATTATAATACAACACAATTATGTAATATTCCTCCCTTTCCAAAAGTTATAAAAGATTAGTGTTATAAAAGATTTTCTTCTTATACTACAACAAAAAAAATGCATTGCAATAGATTGAATTTGGAAACAAATATAAAGCTCCATCTTTCTTCTATTAAGCCAGACATGGAAGAGATTTACGAACTATAAAACAAGTATTATGCTTACTAGTCATTGTCTTTTGAAAATACAATTATTTTTTATTAAAATGTTATGTTAACATTATATTTTAATAAACATATTTTGTTTCTTTTTTGCTTTCTGATTCAGTATTAATAGATAATAATCAAGTTGATTGGGAATCTCAACCACTTTTAAGATTATATAGAAGGATGCCAAGACCCAAAATATGATAAGCAGTGCTCTAAAATATAGTATGCTCTAAAATATAGTATTCAGAATAATGGTTATGAATTGTCATTGCCACCTGGAAAATTGTTAAAAATGCAATTTCTTCAGTCCTCCCCACACCTCCCAAGCCAGCATCTCTGACTTTGGGTCGTAGAAAATATGCATTTTAACAAGCCTTCCAAGTGATTGTGAAACTTGTAAAGAACACATATTTCATTATTAAAAAATAACAAAGAAAAAATGTAAGAGCATACCCTCAATTTGTATATATTTATGTATTTATTTAGTCTATGTAAGATACTTATATTTAATGTATTATGAACACTAGACAAAACAAACCTGAAACATACATACAAACAGAAATTATAGGAAGATGTGTTTTCTGTTCTATATGTTGTTTTTCTATGAAGAGATTGCTCCATTCAGGTTTCCATTTATAATTGCATTACTCCATAAAAAGACTAAAGTTTTTGTAAAAGTGCCCTTTTCTCCTGTTTAAACCTTGATAGATTAAAAAACTTTGCACCTTTCTTGCCCTATTCTATTCAAACAGTATCCTTCCATCCATCAAGGTTTGTTTTAATGGAAGGCTTCTCCTCCCAGTGCAACCTTCTAAGTTACTGAGAATTTGTTTAATAAAAATTAAGGCTGCAGAGCCCAGGAAAGCCAGACTACAGAGAGAATTTCTGAGTGAGATGCCTCTCTGATAGGCTACAACCCCTCATTCTGCTCTATGAATGAAAGAAGTCAGTGAATGAGTCAGAAAGTCAGAGGATATTTGCTCAAATTATATTGCTTCACAGCAAGCTTTCTTTCATTCCTGATTTTATTCAAGGATGGATTTTTAATCTTGAGGTTTCAAGATAAATGACTTTGGAATTTGAATGATAGTTTGCTTGTGATGTTCTCATATTTATTTTGTAAAGAAAACAGGAGATCAAGGATAAGCAACATCTTGTTGTTTTTCTTCTCTTTTTCTTGGAAAGAAATATCTGAAAAGCTTACTGTGGAAATACAGCTCTCTGTGAACTCAGCATTATAGAAAATACTTGGTTGAGCCAAGTAAAGGGTATATACTTCCCCATGTTAGCATAATTATAAGGATGAGCTGGCATAGATTTGAACATGTATTTCATGACTCTACCTCAGTATACTAAATATAATCTCAGGGGAAACTGAGAATTTATTTTTGACAACAACTTTGGTGATTTTTATAATTACCCATTTTATGGTTAAAATTTGGATACTGGGAGATGCAGAAAGTTTGAAAACAGATTTCAAGCTGATGAGCTATCTTATTAAAAGCATATTATAAAAATGTAGTAATTCCCTATTCTGAACACCATTCTCTGGAGGCTTCATGTGCAAAAGAGTGAAACAGTATCAATAATTCATATGGGCTCTTCCCAGAAAGACCCAGTTGGTCAGTAATTTTGTGATGGTTTGGAGCGCTCCCACCTTGGAATCTAGTAAACCAGGATCCATTTCGGTCTCTGATTTTTACTTGCTATATAATTGTTCATGAATTTAACCTCTGAACTTGAGTCTCCTTAAAATTGGCTAATAATCTTCACAAATTCACAGAGGTGATGGTAAGAGTTAAATAATACCACAGCTCAAATAACTTTCAGACCTGTCACACCTAGAAAGATTAAGATCTTAACTTTGAAAAACCTCAGTTCACTTCTCTGCAAAACATAAAGAAATAAGAATTCTCTGAGTCATAATCTGGTAGTTAACAGTCAGTACTCCTTGTCTTCCTACTTTGTGGGAGAATCCACATTTTATGTCAAGTATCAAATTACACTAGCTGAGTATCTCCAATCACTCTAACAGGCAATTATGACTTTTACATATAAGTTCTAGATTTTGTTTTGTTATCTATTTTTACTTTTTTCCTTTTAAAATTTTGTTATTCTCCCAACATTGTCCATTTCTGTACAGTGTTTGATTTCTCCCATCAAGTGTAGTACTTATCACCTATCATATCACAGGAGAACCATCACCATAATACTTCCTGCTCTTCCGCTCCTATTTTGATCTTTTTCCCCTCTCCCTCCCCTGATATTTGCCTCAGATATATAGTTTCCCTCAAGTTTTGTACTTTTTTAACACTTTGTTTTCCCTTGTATGCTTCCTATAAGTAAAACCATCCAATAGTTCTCTTTTTGCACCCGACTTACTTTGCTTAGCATAACCCTTTCAGCTCCATCCATGTTGCTGCAAATGATATGAGTTTATCTTTTTTGATCACTGGATAGTATTCCATTGTGAATACATACCACATCTTCTTGATCCATTCTTCTCTTTTGGGGCATTTAGGTTCTATCTATTTCTTAACTACCATAAATAATGCTATAATAAAGATAGGCGTGCAGGTTTTCTTTCAAATTAAAGTTATTGTGTCCTCTGGGTAGATTCCTAGGCATGGAAGTGCTGGGTCATATTATAGATTCCTTATAAGGCTATGGAAAAATAAGAACCCTCATACTACCGGTGAGGATGCAAACTGGTCTATCCACTATGGGAAGCTGTAGGGAGGATCCTTAATTTCTAGACTTTAAGTAGGTTTCCCAGACAACTATCATTCCTTTCACCATTTGCAGGAAGAAAATAAATGTGAAGACTGGTAGTCATCTTGTATCATGAAATAGTCTTTTTTTCAATTTACATCTAATATTATACTAGTTGCAGATATACAACATAATGATTCGATAGTTATGTGTGTGTTGCATGTACACTGAAATGATCACAACAATAAATATAGTTAACTTCCATCAACATACCTAATTACAATTTTTTTCTTGTGATAAGAACTTTTTAAGATCCACTCTCTTGGCATTCTTCAAATACATAATAAGTAACTATAATCATTAATGTATATATCACACCCCTAGTATTTATTTTATATGGGAATTTATACTCTTTACCCACCCGGCCTCTGGCAGTCACAAGAATATTTGGTTTGTGAAATTATATGGTATTTATCTTTCTCTGTATTGCTTCACATAGCAAAATATCTTCAAGGTCCATTCATGGTGTTGCAAATGACAGGATTTCTTCTTAGCTTAATATATGTGTGTGTGTGTGTGTGTGTGTGTGTGTGTATGTATGGATAGATATATATAAATGGATTCATGTGTATTTTTTGTGTATATATGTATATATGGATAAATATATACTTATGTGATCAAGTAATATAATTGGTAAATTTTACATCATTTTTACAAGAAAACTAAATATTTTAAGCCCTAGCAATTTACTGTAATTCCAACTTGATGTACCACCACATAGAGTTGTTGTAAGAATAAAATTATATAAAGTATGAGAAAAACATCTTACTGAAAATACTAAATGAAAAGCACTGAATATGGGACATGCTCTAAAAAATAATTTTGTTTAATCTGAGCTTGGGTCATTTATTAAACAATCATGCTGGCTCTCCTCCAAACTGAACAATTTGATTTTCAATAAGGTTAAAAGATAGAGTGGAAAACAAAGAAATAAAGCAGATATTATTTTAAAAGATGGCTAAGCAACATGCCATGTGAACTGGTGCTCTCCGTTCTCTATGTGAAAATCCTCATGGAGACCAACAACAGTGAAACTTCTGACTAGGAGGCTGCTTTCTATTTCATATGAGCTTGTGTGTGCTTACCAGTTTGTATGTTTCACAAGATTTGTTTTTTTCAAACCTGTTTACCAATGCTGTGTTTTGCTGCTGAAATATATTATTTAATTAAATGGTATTGAAATTAAGGAGCTACAAGATAGAAAAAAAAGTTAAATGCTTTGAAAAAGTTAAATAAAAGTGAGACATTACCCTATTGCACAAAGGAAAGTTAAAAAACTGGAAAGTATTTTTTACACTGTCTTAAATTCTCGTTTTACTTTCATGGGGACAAACTGGGCATTAAAGATGATGCATCATGTGGTTTATGTAAGAAAGACCACTTAGAGCCTTCAAATCTGAAATTAATCCAGTTAAAGTCCTTAGGTTTATATTTAAAAACTGGTAAATAAGTATGCATTAACTTTTTTTTCCGGTTACACTGTGATGTGTGTATGCAGCAACTTGTCATTTATTACTTTCACTGAATTTTTCAACTCACCAACCACCATTCTCAATCATTTGGATTAGGGGGCACATTTTCAGCCCCATTCAGAGTTCACATTGCTGCAGGCATAGCCTGAGAACCAATATCTAAAGCAACTGAGAAGGTGCAAAAAGATGCATGTGCCCCTAGCTCCCATGGGGATTAAGAAAGAAAGGAAACCAAGGAAAGAATTTACATCAAAGCAAGTTAGGCAATGCCAAACTTCCTTCACAGGCTTAAAGGGAAAAGTGATCTCTGTGGACAGTGATTTAAGAGGCATTCTTTGAAGTGCTCCTGTTTGTTCTGAAGGATTTTCCCACTTGTCTCTTGAAATACAATGATAGTAAACCTTCTTTCCCCCAAGCAAAAAAAGACAAACAACAGACCTTCTCAAATCTAATATCACTGTGTCTATGGTTTTTCTAAAGGATACCTGAAATGTTCTCCTATGAGACCTGGAAGAAGAGCTGTAAGGCCTACCTTCTTACCCAGCATGATCAACATTAAGAGTATCAGAGCAAATGCGAATAAATAAGGAAAGAAGAGCATGTTGAAGTAGATAGTTATAAAGATGCAACTACTCCTTTCTTAATGCCATCCTTTTACATGCATATATGCTGCTCATCACATTCATGTCATTGAGGTCAATCCCTTTCTCCTTTAACTTGGAAAATCCTGACTATTTATCTGACCAATAGAATGTAACAGAAATCATATTATGAACTTTCAAGTCCTGTTATATGAAGCCTTATGGTTTCCTCTGGTATCATAGAACGTCCCATTTGACTGATCCCTATCAAAATGCAGCCTCAATGCCTGCAAAACCCATACCACATGGAAATGTCACCTGAAGGTATTCTAGGCAATTCTAGGAAATTCCTGAAGGTATTCTAGGCAATTGTCTCAAGAAACTCCTAGCCAACATCAGCATTAGCTGCCAGCCCATAAAGTAAGGCATCTCAGGTGTCCAACCCAGTCAAATATTAAATGACTGACAATCCCAACCAGCAACTGACAGTTTCATGAGATACCTCAAACAAGAACCTCATTGCTGAATACACTGACTCACAAAATTGAGATACTATTTTCAGTGATGAACAATCAACACGTGGAGCAAATAATGTCACTCAGAGTGGTTAAGAGTAGGCAGCACTCTGAATGGCAAGATTTGCTTGATGTGGAACTTGACTCTACACTTGTAAATGGTTGTCTAACCCCTCTGTAGCTCAATTACTTAATCTATACCATATCTATACATTACTTATCTCATGGATCAGTCATTAGGATACTTTTAATTATTTAACTTATATCCATTAATTCACTTGACTATAAAGTGTCCACATATGATTATATTATATATAAAGAACATAGGATATCACCACTAATACCACCATCAGATTATCATCATCATTTTTACAATTATCACCATCAACACTACTATTACTATTAATATTGTTGTTTTCACACCAGTGTTTAGGAAAAGAGAGCTTCCTGACTTGATATTTATGAAAATATCAGTGGCATAATAAACAAAATGGTCACTTTGTACAGTAACCTTAAACAGTATATGCTTGGCATATAAGATATTTTTGTAGTATCACTTTTTATGATTGTCGAAGTTCTTGAATGAGCTGTTTTAGCGCTCTTCTAGTTACCTGAGTTTTAAAGATATATTTCAAACTTTTTATCACCTCTAAAATTCCTGGAAGTTACATAATTTAATTATTTAACTTATGTCCATTAATTTATTTGACTATTTATATAGTGTCATCAACATGACAGATATTAAAATAGATACTGGTGATATGGCAAGGAAGGTAGACAGATAACTAAATAAGTAATTGTATATGGGTTGACAAAGTGAGTTTCAAAAACAGAAAGAAAATCTAGCCTATGCTTGTGTAAACTAAAAGAAACTAATGTTATGTGGGATTGGGAAGAATTGAGATATTGGAAGGTATCCTCTGGCCAAGTCGAGATGAAAAGGAAGGATGAGAACATGTCAACAGTTCAAAGTGACACAGCTGAGTGGGTAGAATTAGGGAGTGATAGCACATCCAGCAGAAGAGTCAGCATGAACAAATGCTTGACTTACAAAGGACATGGTCTCTCCAGGAAGTAAAAGTAGACAGGGCATGCCTAGAGACAGGGAAAGAATTTTTGTGAGCCTAGAAAAAAGAAGAATTTTCCTTTCACAAAAATAGTATTTTTACTATTTCCTAAGGATGCTTGTGTACAATGAAAGTTATAAAGTAGGGAAATAGCAGGAATTTATGTGTCTAGCTCATTAGATGACTTTGACTGCTCTGTATAGAAAGGATTGGAGAGGTGTGCATGTTAGAAGAAATAGTTGTATCCCAAGAGGAAGAGAACGATAGACTTCTAAGTGATGGCATGATGATGGAGAGAAATACTCATGCATTAACCAAATTTGGATGTATCCATGGTTAGTAGTCAAGTAATTTTTTAATTATTTCAGAGACTACTTATGGGTCTGACACTACTAGCTGGAAAGGGTAGATGACTTTCATTACCAGTTCCTTGCTTGACAGTAAGTACACTTCACAATAAGTAGTTGAGGTTGAATCCTTGGTACTATGAAATAGTTTAGAGGTTCTTTGCTAGAGTTTATTACCCTAACTTACTGATTCATATGTATTGTAAACACTTGGAAAACTCATTTTCTCTGTGCCTCTATTTCCTAATCTGCAAAACTAACATACAAATAGTGTCTAGTTTGTGGAGTTAGGATTACATGTAAAAGATATTCATTATAATGCCTAGATAAGAAAGAGCTCTCAACACTAATTATTCAGTTTGAGTCAGATAATGGATCCTAAGACAAATTAGTAAATATCCCCACATTCAAACTCATACTCTACAAGTTTTGAGTTATAAATCTCAGGGTTAGATAGTGTTGGGGTAGATGAGGGGGAATTGTTTGCCACTGTGTACAATATAAACACCAAATTAGAAGGGCATATTATGACTAAGTGGGTTCAGTGGTTATATGTCTCTAAGGCAGAAGAGTCACCCTTTTTTAAGAAAAAGGGACCAAATCTCTTATTAAAATTGTAATACTTACAGGGTCCAAAATGTCAAGGGAAATATAAGACAACTTGGAGACCCCAAAGATAGTTTTCCTTCAACAGCTGATTCAAGTGGAAGATTTTTTTTCAATTTCTTTCTACTGATGTAAACATAGCATTATAATATCATGTAGGTTTCAGGTGGTCTGAGGTTTCAGATGGATGAGCCTCTCTGTATACTGTGCTATGTTCACTGCTTGAAGTCTAATCTATCATTCATTTACCATTGTCCCCTTTTCCCTGATTCACAGAGAATTTTTAAAAGTTTATTTGGATCATAAATATGCCTCCAAGGATTGTGTGTGTGTGTGTCAGAAAACTTTTTTAGTGACTAAAGTTAGAAAATATTTAGTGTTTGAAGTGGTGCCTCTGGTTGGAGGTTTGGCTGCCAGGGTGATTGACATTGACACGGTCTTCAGGGACTTTCATGAATAAGGAGGAAGATATTCTTTAACACTTGCTGGAAAACAGAGACTTGAAAGCCTGTTTCCAGCAAATGACATTTTTGAAATGTTTTGGCTGGAACCTAGAAGCAAGTGTTCTCTCTTAATTTTGCAGTAATATTTACACTTGATCCTGTAGAAGCCCAAATTATCCAACTTCCTGTCATTAAAATGGAACTCTAAAAATCATCAAAATAATGTGTTTTCTCCCAACCCTCATGAAGTAACTGGAGTACTAAAATGTCTTTTGATATTTTATATTATAGCTTATTGATATTGCAAGATTTTAATTTATACTAAGCAACTCATGTTATTTGTCAGAACAAAACTGACAGGGATAACATTCCTGGGGTGCTGGTTTCCATAGAAACTCTATATGTTAAATTTTTAACTACTATATATTGAAGGCATCAAATCATTCTTTATATTTTGGCAAAGAATGAATCTTGGGTTCTCAGTAGAGAGGATATTTTGCTTTCGGGGTTTTTATTGCTTAAGGATTGTCTTCCCTTCTTTTTCCCCTCCCTCCCTCCCTCCCTCCCTCCCCTTCTTTCCTTTCTTCCTTCTAAAGTAAAATTCTTGAACTCACACTTTAAATTTAGAACATAAATATCTCATGTCCCCACCAAATGTCACTTTTGACATGTATTGGCTGGAACCATACGAGTATGGTTAAATTACCATAAAAATGTAAGTGTAATAATACATTTTGAAGTTCCCAATAGCAGCAATGTATTATTTGGTTAAATGCATTATCTTTGTATTTATAGAGGAATAAATTTAGGAACAAGAGAGGTTATTTTTGAAATATGTCAAAGTGGGATTATTGGAGTAAAAAGGGAGAAATACATTTGTCAGGAATCTCTTGCTTACAATAATAAAAGCCAAATTTACACTGGCTTTTTCTTTAAAGGGGTAGGAGAGATTTTGACTCAGATTAAACACTAATTGGGGAAATAGACAAAAATCAAGTAGACAGTAGCAAGTGAAACTACAGATTTTTATTAGCGGAAAGTTTCCAATGATGTGACTGTGGTCTGTATCTATCTACCTTTGATTGTGCTTTACAACATGGCTTCTTCCTTCCTAGACACTTTCAAGTGTGTTTTAGCAGTCTTAGGCTCATAAGTACCAAAGGGAATCATGAGTCTTTTTATGTAAGTTTTACAGTCAGCTTGGCTTGAGCTGATGGTTTTTTTTACTTAGTTGTGCTGTGTTCTTAGCCAGTGCTTCTCAAACTCTCCGTCCTTTTTTTATTTTAAATGTCAGTCTATTATTGACCAATAATTTTATAAGGTATATGGTAAAATAACTTAACAAAATAAAAGGTAAGGGAATTGACATATAAAATGCAAGTCCAAACTATAAAAATACATAGATATAAAATTACCATCAAATTGGCATACATTTTTTTGAAACACTCTCAATTCCTGTCTTACCATGTTATAAATCTGTAATAAACAATCACACTTTGTGGAGCAAACTACAGGTTTGACCTACCACCAGTTGATAAAAACGTTTTATTGGAATATGGCCACATCCATTTACATATTGTCTAGGATACTTTAATGATATAGTGACAGAACTGAGATGTCAAGACAGTGTTGTAGCCTGCAGGACCAAAATATTTGCTTCTGGCCCTTTACAGAAAAAAAGTTTCCAATTCTATTCCTAGCAATCTCTGTGACTAGAAGACTGCGGCTTTTGACTGAACAAGAAAAAGTCTCAAGTCACTATTGAAACATATAGATGTCATGTAGGAATGGAAGGATTTCCCAAAGGAATGACACTTTATTACCAATAAAACTGAAAACTATTCTAATATTCAAATATTCAAATATCTAGTAGAGAAATTAGATCTTTTTGCACTTAGTGTCCTCTTTTCTTGATTCTAATTAATATTGAATTACTATATCAAATGAAACTCCAAAATCAAAACCTCCCTTAAGTGAATATAGGCCTTTTGTAAATTCCACTTTACAAATTTGAAGAATTCTTTATCTTAAATATTTTGAGGGATGAAGAGAGATAAAATATGCAAAGGGACAGAAGTTTTAAAATGTTATTATAAATTACTGAAGAGATCTATCATGACAATGTGTAGAATCATCATGCTTATAAAATAACTGTTTTCTACAAATGGAAATTTTATCTATTTAAAATGAAAATGTTTAATAAATATATGCCAGAAAAGGTAAATATCACACTAGATATTAGTTATATCAAAAAATTATGAAAAGTGAGCCAAGCTAGCCTACAGGTATCTAAATAAAATGACTTCAGGTTTTAACTATACTATCATTTCATTATAGCAAAAAGCAGTAAAATAGAAATTAATGATGGAAGCTCTTATTTAGCAAGGAGGGCATCCTGAAGTAAAGCTCCACAAGAAGAGAAGGAACTAGCTAATATAGTACAAACAATTTCTCAGCAGAGAGGTACACAGATGCTAAGTTTCCACTGCAAGAAAATTTTGGTCTGTTCTAAGACAGAAAGCCACTGTGGTTAGAGTAGAAAAATAAAACCTTTAGGTTAAGACCAAATCAGGTAGGGCCTTAGTAAACTCAAGTTTTTACTGAGTCAGTAGAATCAATTGACTTTAAAGGTTTTAGGTACGTAGATGACATGGTTTGACTTGCTTTTAACAAATCACATTTGTTGCCATATATTGAATGACAGTAAGATTATGGTGATGATGATAATGATTGACTCATTTAAGGACAACATTCCAAGTGATTTAAATGTATTAAGTTACTTAATCCTCACAGCAACCCTATCATGAACTCCACGTTAAAATTTAAGTTAAATTATTCTTTCATTGTCTGCTAGGAAAAGTAAATTTGGGGTTTCTTTTGCTTTAGAACACACAGAAACAAAGAATGTCATCAAACTCTAAATAGTTGTTAATAGAACCAGGACTGTAATATTCAAATATCCTGATTTGTTATAATTAACTCTTGTCATTTCAGACATCTGAACATTGAAAAATTAGATAGGAACTGAACACATTCCTGAAAACACAGATAAATATAGACAGACTAGACTGATAATCATAGGCAAGTAGATAAAATATTAAGCACTGTTAATATGGTAGAGTATAAGAAATTATATCTACTTAAGAGAAGATCCAGGGTCCTTTCCTTTCATGTTAAAAAAAGTTCCTCCATGCACTTAGAAATATAACATGCAAAAAGCTCTGTTTTCAAAATTGGTCTTGATAAGGTCTACAAATTCAAAGCTTAGCATCAAAATACCAAATAGCATCAAATTATTATAAGACCCAAGAAAATTATACATGTATTCAAATCACAGCTCTCTAAAAGTGTTTACAGTGTCATTGTTCATAATAGTCAAAAGGTAGAAATATTCGAGTGCTCATCAACAGATGAATAAACAAAATGTCACAAAATGCCATATAATATTACCCAGTCTCAAAACAACAACAAAAAAATACTGATATATACCTCAACATGGGTAAATTTTGAAAATATTATACCGATGAAAAAGCCACTTATAAAAGGCCACATATTTTGACCTTTTCTGTGAAAATCCAAAGTAGGCAAGTCCTTCAAGAAAGATAGCAAAAGCATTGCTAGGGGCTGTGGAGAAGGGGAAATGGCGTATCATACATAATGAATATTTAGTTTCCTTTGAGATTATGAAAATATTCTAGAACTGTATAGTAGAGGTACCTGTACTTTGTAAGCCCACTAAAATTTTAGTGAATTACACTATTTAAAATATGTAAATGGAGTTTTCAATTTTCAGATCATGACCTACATTCCTCTCAACAGTATACAAGTCCTTTTCTCCACATTGTTCCCAACATTTTTTGTTTGTTTGTTTCTGGTTTAATTTATCTGGGCCATTCTCACAGGTATGATGTGGTATCTCATTGATGTTTCAATTTTTATTTCCCTAATGATAAGTGAAGATGAGCTTTTCTTCAGCATTGCAAGTCAATATTACCACAGTAAATAGGATTAAAAAATCAAAGTAAAATTTAAAAATAAAAGAAATAGAAAAATTCAAATGGAAATCTCCTCTTACCTGAAGAGTAGCATTGGTAATCTGCTAAACCAGAAAGCCATCCATGGCTGACCAGGTGCTACAGCACATTTCAAATTATATGTCTCAGGACAAAAGTCTCAGTCATCTATGTTCCTAACTGCCCACAAAATATTATAAAAGCTCATATTGCATCTAAGATTTATGGTTCACTTACTTTTTGGATAGAAAAACTGAGACAGAAATGTTAAACAAGGTGACACAGTTAATTAACAACAGTGTGCAGACTTACACTGGGGAATTTTGCTCCCAATTCAATGTTCTTTTTTACTGTATCATTTTGCATAGTAAAGGGAAAAAAATGAATAAAACAACAATAAAAAGGCAGGAAAGCAACAGATTTATTGAGCTTTCCAGAAGAGTAAAGGGAAGAAAAAGAAAAGTTATCATTCTTCTGTGGTTATCAGGTAAATATAAGTTAGAAATTTGCTCCCTGGTGAAAATCAGCTCATTATAAACCTTAAGATTTTATACTTTTTTCATTTCCATCTTCTTGCTTATTCAGAACAAGAGGAAGGTCAGGTATCTTTTGTATTGATTTTCTCCAGAGTATGTATTAAGAAGACTCAAATGCAAATGCATTTCTCCATTCTGCTTGCTATTTCCTTGCCCCTGAAAGGGGAAAAAATCTCATTAGATCGTTTATAATAATATTTCATTTGCTTTGAACATTTAAAATTACTCCCCTTGCTGTTTTTTAAATAAACATATATATATATATATATATGCATAGGTGGCAATAAATATGGAAATAAGACTCAGACTCTAGCTATGAAGAATTTAAACACAAAGTAACAGATATGAAAACAAATGTGAAAATAATACTATTAGCCAATGCAGTTTCCATGAATGTTATTAAAGTAATTATCTACATAGTTTCAGTGGGTTTCTTATCATATATTTCTAGTAGCAGACAAGTTGAAATAACTTATTCCTTCTAGAACTCAGACTAGAAAAGGTAACCGTTTTTCTTCTATCAAAACAATAAAGCCTTAATTGATTGGGATATGTGTTAGATAAATATCATGAGTTTTTCATACTGTAAAATGATTCTCAGGACTCTTATTTAAAAAATAAATAATAAAATAATGATTATTTGGAAACAATATATTTTCAATTTTTAAAAATACTATTAAATATAAATTAATATTCACCATATACCTCTTTTTAACCTTTTCCTGGTAGTCTTAGTTACAAAGGTAAAAATTTAATAAACTTATTTTTCTACTATAACTTTTAAATAAAATATATTTAAATTAAAATCAGATAAATCCTTTCATAATTTGATAATTCATATACATCATCTCCAATATTTAATCAAGACCTTGTTATAGACCAAAATTCATTCTAAATAAAGTAACTCACAATATGACCATTTTCATCAATATCAATGACAAATATAGCACATTCAAATGACAGACTCACCTCTAAGATTTTAATAACTTAATATCTAATCATCACAGCAACTCTTCAAATAGAGTTGATAAAAGTGTACACCAAAGTTTATAGATGTGACATAATTTAATCATGTTACATAAACTTTGTCCTCACCAACTATACCATTTAAGTGCTAAACCATTTCACTTGTGCCACTAAGCAGTACCTCAGCCATTAGGTCTATAGTTTGCTTACAAACTTCATTTTGTTTCTCACATCATTAAATGAATTTATATTTAGCTCCCAGAGTGTAGAAATGAATATTCCAATTTAGTATTCCAAAATACTAAATATATTAAAGCTATCTCTAATCAACTCTGGAAAGCAGAGGCTTTATCATCATGAAGAAGAATGATCAGCCAGTTTAAGAAAAATGTACGTTTTAAAAAGTAGATACTAATCTGATGAACTTCCTGTGATTTTCTTTACCCACCATCAGAATACATTCCTAAAGCCATCTTGCACACCTATTGTTTGAACACCCTGTGGTAGCCTTCTACTACAGGGTCCAGAGAGTGGATGCCAAGAAGCATGGAACAGGCAGAAGCTTCAAGATTTTGTACAATCTCCCCTACATCAGTCTAGAACATTACTTCTGTTCTGTATTCTTGTAGTCAAGCAGAATTCTGGTAGGCTTATCCCAGTAATAGCATCAGAGAATGAGCACTTTCCTTCTCCCTGAGAGAAATAACTAATCTCTCCTGACAATCTTGATTCGATCTAGAGATAGAATGATCTAATTGGACATATTAGGTTATGTGCATTCCTGTTTTCAAGAGGCAGGGTCAGTTCAGTATGAAACATCTAACATTATGAGAAGAGTAGATCCCCAAAGGAAAACCTTCTGTTGTCAGACGGTAAGGAAGCAGATGCTCAGCATATAGAAGCCGCAGCTATGTGACAAGTCAATGCTGACGTCACCTACCCTGCACTTCTGAAAGGCATTCTGGAACTTAAAAAATAATAAAAATTTGAAATTCCTGAAAGTCTGAGTGTAACCTAACTCATCCATTCATTAGCTTGGGATAACTTAAACCTAAATCTGACCATGCCTTTCTTGTATAGAAAATTTCAGTGAAAGAACCTTCTTCCCAGGGTTGCTCATCTAATGCTCTCCTCTTTCAATACAAACCCTTAAATTGTTAAATCTTAATCTGCTAAAATAACTTCTTAAACATTTAGCATTTGTTGAAACTGTAGAAATCCTCTTTGAGTTTGGCTTGGAATGAAATGGCCTAGGGAATTTCAACCCTATAGAAATGAAGCATTGATGACAGGCTACACTGTCCATTGGTTCCTAAAATACAGTTCACACTGTTCACTTTGACTGATATAAGCAGACACAATTTGGTCTTTGATAACATGAGAGTGCGCCTCTGTATTTTTCCAGAGACATACTAGTTGCTATTTTATCTTTAAAATTCATTTCTCTCAGAATCCAAAACAGTCAAGGCCATCAGTCTTTTAAGGAAAGTTGGAGGTCACTCAACCCATCTTAACAATAAAATTTAGGACTGAATTTAGCTTTTCTATTTTACTGGTCATCATTGATAAAACTTGATTGCTTAATATATTTTCATGGACATTGAGGTACTGGAAGCTGTCTTCCAAATTCAGAGATTAAATGTGTCTTGAAATATCGGACTGATGACTTCTCAGTCTAGTGCTTTTCATCACAGGGACACAGCGAAAGCTAAGTCCTCTCTCAAGAAAAGTCAGCTTTCCCTGAAAAATGTTTAAAAGTGAGTGCCAGCTGAAAAACTTATGTTGTAGCTTTTACATTTATTTATCTCTGCAATTAGTCTTAAATTTGATCTAAATAAAATGGTCTTGGATTGAAAATTCTCAGGAGATTGTATGGCATCTATGAACAGTACTAGTTATCTTCTTCCTGCTATTAGGAGAGGCAATAAAGATTAAAAGTGAGCAAGAGATATTTGTTTCATTGTGTTTGGTGTATAGAGGTCAGGAGTAGAATGGTTGTGTGGCAGATTCATTTTTAACCATTTGAGAAACTTCCATACTGTTTTCCAGAGGGCTGAACCCGTCTGCATTCCCACAAGCAGTGTGGGAAGTTCCCTTTTTTCCACATCCTCACCAACATTTGTTGTTTCTGGTCTTTGTGATATAGACCATTTTCACTGGTATCTCATTGTGACAATGATTTTAATTTCCCTGAATATAAGTAATGATGAATATGTTTTTCATGTGTCTGTTGTCCATGTCTACATCTTCTTTGAAGAAGTGCTTGTTTAGCTCTTCCCCTGTTTTTGACTGGGTTCTTGTTGAATTTCATGAGTTCTTTGTAGCTCTTGTCCATCAGCCCCTTGTCAGAGGTATAATGTGTGAATATTTTCTTCCATTAAATATGACATTTTCTTCCATTAAATATCATGACTTTTAGTGACTCACTGTAAAAAAGTTTATTAACTTGATACAGTCTCAGTTGATAAGGTTTTATTTTCCTGACTGTTGGTGATGAATCCACAAAAACTTCTCTGAGGCCTATGTCATGGAGTGTTTTGCCTATGTTTTTTTCCTTTATGTATTTTATTTTTCAGGACTTACATCCAACTCTTTCACCCATTTTGTGCATGGTGTGAGATAGTGGTCTAGTTTCATTCTTTTGGGCTTTCTTGTCTTTGTTTTCATATTAATCTTAGAGCAAAAGATAACAGTTTTCTTCTTACAGCAAAGAAATTAGGTTCCCCTTTTATGTAAACTCATTTAAGTAAAAGATACGATTCCTAGAAGTAATGCCCCATGACTTAATGTTCAGATGGAGCTCTTGTCATTTATTGTGCAGTTTTTTCACCCTGCCTCTTTATATGTTTACTGTGATATCCCAGGTTGTTTTGCAGGCATGATATAGGCCAAATTATGGCAATAGAGGATGATACAACCACTGAACTAGCATCCTCCAGCTACTTCTGCTGGTGATCTGAACTGAAATGTGCAGAGGACAGACTGTTGAACTTTGTCAAGTGAATTAAGTCATCCTCACTGTCATTCACTAAATCACACTTTCAAAATGCTGACCCATGACCTAGGAAGGAAGATTCACATAATGAAAAAAAACTCTACCATCTGTGATGAGAGAGCATTCTTTGTGGACTGAACGTGATCAAGTGCTATTTTCCTTGTGTCGTCTTTAATATGGCATAGCATTCTAGTTAATTCAGAAGATTTGATCATATTTCAAAAACCTAGTTATACCCAACCTCACTTTGTCCTTTTTCATTCACTGACATATAAACACATTTTTTATTCAAAATCCTGGTCCTCTTTAGATCCTGGGATTCATCTTTCTAGTTCAGACTTCTGAATTTTGCACAGCTACACTGAGATTATACATGTCTATTCTGCAGATTCCTTTATGTCCTTCAACATTTTAGTGCAGACATCACTTTTCCAACATTGAATTTCTGTGGACACAATTGTTTCAGTTAAATCATTTTCTTTCCCCTTTTCAGCTGTTTGGGAATGAACAAAATCCATAGCTGCCTTTTGCGCTAATTTTTTCCTCTCTTAAATGGGATAACCACAGTGCTCACATCCTGGGACCACTATATATACTAAACTAAAGAATCAATACAACATGGTGAGCGCAGTGTCCCACCTACTATAAGAGCTTTTTAAATGTTATGATTTTAAAGTATTCCTTACTTTGCATTGCACTGACTATATTAATTGCAGCTAGATTATTTTTCATTAAACTGAATGTTCCTTAATAGCATGAACTAAAACTTATTCAATTTGTCCTCAGTCCCAAAATAGTGTCAGGAATGCAATACATTTATGTTTAATTCAATGGCATCAAGATGAGTTTGGCTGATGCTTACTTGTATAATAATAATAAGAGCTAAGATTTTTGAGAGCTTGCTTTGTAAAAGGCATTGGTCTGTTAGTTCATATATTTGAATCCCTTTAAATCTGTACTTCTCCAAGCTGAGCGCTATTATCATCCTCATCTTGAGAGCAGAAAATTGAAGCAGAAAAAATCTAATGCTTTCCCTAAGACCATAAGTTAGTCAGGATTAAAGCAGGGGATTCTGACTTCAGAGATTTCATTGTAAACAATACTGCTTTAATTATTTGCTACTCAAGAAATACATGTAATAGATATAGGTCTTTGTGGGTATGTGCAATAGATTGTAGTCAATTTATTTCAGATGATAGGTTTTTTAAATAAACCTCATAATGACACCACTATTTGCATCAAAACCATGCACTAATTATTTTAATTTGGCTTTTTCCATTTGTCAATTATAGAAGCAACAAACTGACTTAAGTAAAACAGGAATGTTAATGGCATTTTACTGAAAGACCCAAATGTCAGACTAGCTTCAAATCCAGGTAGACTCAAGCCATCAAACGGAGTTCAAGACATAGCTCCTTGATTAGCATCTCTTGGATATGGTAATATGCTATGTGTGTTAGCTCTATTCTCATGCAGGACCACTTTCTGTGGGAGTCTGGATGCAGCAGATTTATAACTTGGCAGTTTAGTACCCTTTGGGGAAAGAGATTCTTTATTCCAATAAAGCCAATCCAAATCTCAGAACCAACTGATTGACTGGCTTCACACATATCTGTACTCATCACTGAGGCAGAGAGGAAAGAATATGCAGAGTTTAGAACTAAATCACATGACTACATGAATTGAAGGAATATGTAAAGATTTTTTTTTTCTCCAGGGGTAGACCTAAGTATCACTATTCGAAGCAAAATAATTAATTATTATTGCTGGGTGGGTCAAAATACCAGGTGAAAACAATACTGGTTTTGTTAGTGAATAAGACATATCCCCAGATCCCCCAAGTCTTCCTGTATGTCAACTATCCACTACGTGAAGACACAGCATATTCTTAGCCCTCTAAGACCTTCCAATAGTAAAGAACTTTAGTATACTTAGTGTACAATACAGAAAAGAAAAGGAATATTGTTAAGATAATTTCCCCATAAAACACCCAAATTGCCCATCCCCTCCTGGGTAAATGCCCAGTGAAATAGGGTTGGCCAATAGCAGGGTGGCTGAGATCCAAACCTTGCCATAAGCCTTAGGCACCTTCTGATAGGGATCCATCGGAAAGGGGCAGAAGGAAGTCTGCAAAGAGAAGAGCAAAATGAAAATCTAAGTCAAGATAAAGTCTGCCTTTTCAGCCTCCCTATAGGTCTCTTACCCTTATCTCTGTGCACCTTCAGAGTATCTCCATCCATGACCCCCAAGTCCCTGGTACAAATACAAAGATGAGAAGCAAGTGAGGCTCGTGCTTTTCTGCCTCCTCCTGGTCTTCTCCCAGTCTTCATGTTTTTCTAACTCCTTACCCAAGGCATTTCTGGTTTCCACTTGCTGCTCAGCTACACATTTGCTTGGGGAAGGGTGGGAGCAGGGAACCTAGAAACTCTCTTTTCTATCACACTAGACTATTAGAGCTTCAGATCAATTTCTATTTGCTATAAGATCTTCTGTTTGCATCTTAACATAGCAACAACTTAGCTATAATATAAATGAGACTCAATTAATTTATGTTTTGATTATCAATAATTGTTCTTCCATTCTCAAATAATATGACTTGATACATATGTCTATGTAGTTCAAGATGTTGAACTTCTTGGTCAAAGCTGCAGTCTAAAAAGGAACTAATTAGAAGATTACTGATGATTGCTTAATATTTTTTATCGCCCCTGCCAGAGCATGATGCAATTCAGAAAAGGAATTGCTACTATGCTGTGTGCATATTATGGATTTACATACTATATGGGATTTATCTTTCTTAATTGAGTAGGGACACCATTCAAGATAGATGGCATAATGTGATTTATAATTGAAAGGAAATAATGTTGGTGAAATGTAATCTTGCATAGAGGAGCTCTTATGATCCAACAAAATCCTGTAACGCATAACACATAGGTTGTACGTCTTTACTTGGAATTTCATGTTAAGCCATGTTGCACTGGTGATTGTTTTTTGTTTTTTTTTTTTTTTCTTTGAGAAAAGTTGTCATCTCGGAAAGTGAGAGAAATGGTTTTTGAGTTTGGGGCTTGGGCTAAGGTCAACTTTATAACTCAGAGTATGCAAAATTCTTTAGACCTGTCTTCTCCTGAAATTGTATCATTTCAAAAAGATTTTCAGACTTTACATCTCATACTCAGGTGAGATAATTGTATCCTTCCATTGGTGGATGAGAAAACCTTTTAAATCAACAATGAATGAATATTAGAAGCTTTTCCCTTTAGTTGCTCCCCCCCCCTTTTTTCTTTCAGTTGCCCTTTTCCTTTTCTTTTTGATGGCTGACTCTCAGTCCACTCCTAGTTTCATTCCTGTTTTATAGCAAGTGTCAGAAAACACTTCAACATGAGAGCAATTTCTATGTGCTTTTCTCTTCTTGCTCAACTAGTGGCAGAGACATCCAAATGAATCTTAATCATTTAGTAAAATTGAATTTAGCTTCTCTAGACCATAACAGTTAGTATTATTCCATTGTGAGCATATCTGGATTGTAATTAAAAAAACCCAACATTGCTGCTGACATTGAAGTGTTCCAGGAAAATGCCTAATTTACATACAGCTATGCCAATTTTGCATCTTCTGCAGCTGGTGTGTTGTGAAGAATGATGTGGTTATGCATGCAAAGTGGAGAGACACAAAATGAGAACAAAAAGCCATTCTCAGAAATGTTGATAGGTCAACCGAATTTCTGAAGTTGAATGCAAACAG
The DNA here is from genome assembly GCA_004024945.1 of Uropsilus gracilis. NCBI lineage: Eukaryota > Metazoa > Chordata > Mammalia > Eulipotyphla > Talpidae > Uropsilus > Uropsilus gracilis. The sequence continues at coordinate 40,324 of PVHY01002265.1, read as the reverse complement.
GAAAATAGTCTTCAGTTTTGTGAAGTTTAGTACCAAACAATAGAAGTGACAGTGATGTGGCTTTGGTGTGATCCAACATCTGGAGTTTAAGTCTATCATTTAGTGAGTCCACAAATATTTATTGAGAGTCTTCACTTTTACCTAAGACTGTGTTAAGCAGCAAGTGATAGAATATCCTACTGCAGTAGCTTGCATTAATAAGAGTTGATTTTTCTTGTAGTCCAGAAGTACTGGTTGTTGTTACTGGTTCAATGGTATAAACCACCATTTTCTTGAACTTTCACTCATGATAGCCACTGAAGTTGCAGCTATCATATAAATTTGAAGACAGGGAGTGGGAAGATTGAGGGCCAAGTCAGGAGTCATTTTGTGGAGCTGGGGCCTAGGATAGCTTTTCTGATGGTTGGCAGGGTAATTATCCCAGGAGGGTCTCAGCTGGGATAGCTACTCTCTGTTCCATGTGACTCTTCATTGTGGTCAGTTCAGGATTCCAAAGAGCAAGTACTTTCAGATCTCATATGTGCCCTGTAAGCTAATCTCTATCCAAACAAATCATACAACAAAATCTAGCTAGGACAAGGGGAATAAACTCCACTTCTAGTTCAGAGGGGAAGTCACAATATAGAGAGTCAGAAGAGATAGAATCAATAGTCATTGGGAAATGGAAATTGCTATCATCTGACAAAGAGCTATAAATAAAAAATAAATTAAATAAATGCAAAATAAAATAATAAAAATAAAAATGAATCAATATTATTAAATCACGATTACTGTACAAGGAAGTTTTTCAAGTCACCACGGCCCACAGCTCTGTCTACCTCCTTCTGAGAAGCTCAGTCTCACATTGGGAAGTAGTGATCTAAATTTCACTGTTGAATTTTAGGGGGCATTACACTCAACTGCCAGTTTTGCTAAACTTACAGCTTTCCAATTCAGTGAGAAAAGAGTAGATATGTGGCATTGAGCTGTTAATCTTGGATTCTGAACATTTTGCAAATAAATGAATTTGAGACATTATTACATTTACATTACTAATCTCTTGAAATTCAACTTGCCCAAAATATCATTTAAATGAGTAAAATATTGAGCATTTTACTTTCCTATGTATTTTAGCAGTTTCTAAAGATTTTTCTCTTGCTAAAAATGGTATGATTATTAAACTTTTAAATAGTTTGCTTAAAATATTTAAATGTAAGAACCTTATATATCTTCTCACATTCTAATCGAACTTAAAACTCCTATGTGATAGCTCTAGTATGCTTTTATGTAGCTCAAACTGCCAGTATCAAGTGAGGCTAATCATAAAACAGAACAAACATTTTCTGATAAGTAAAGCTAAACTCTTCTATACCATCCAGACAATTCCACAAAAATTGGCATGCTAGCTGTGTGGTATCATGGGGAGGGGGAGGGGGGAAAAATTTCTGTTGATGGTTTCTTTTTTCTAAAAGGGTTGTGAGCAAAGACATATGTCATAGAAATTTGAGCCAAATTACAAAAATAATAAATTATCAAATTATTTTGATTCTAAATACATATGCACAGATAACATTAGATCTATCAGTGCTCTATATTCAAGGTTCATATTTCATCCTCACATAAAAGTAAGGTCATGTTTTCTGTAATTAAGTTGATTATAATAAACCTAAAGGCATCAAAGTCTCCCCTGGAGACAGCACAATCATAGTAGCATTACAGCATCTTGTTCTCATATTTGATCAAGTAGCTATGAAATAGGCATATAAAGCTCAGAGAGCTTCCAGTTTTTCATCCAGACTTCAACCCTCCCAAGAGTTCCATGTTCCCAGTTGTAACTCAATCACCCATGGTAATATTCTAATAAAATAAGGGAAAGTATGTCTTGTTCAACTTCCCAGGATTTGGCTTCTGAGGCTATAGGTGAGTTCAGGGTTAGAGGCACTTCTACCCTATTTGGTATCAATTTGTGTAGATCTGAAGGGACATCAGAGGTTTTGCCTGCTGTGTTCTTTTTTGTCTAAAGTCTACATGAGCACTGATAGCAGATCTCTAGGAGCTTGAACTTTCTGTTAATCTAATTGACTTAGAAAATGTCTCACAATTTGTTGAATAAAATTGAGAAAAATCAGTATCTTATCATTAGAATGACAAAGTGTTTTTCACTGCTGGCATCTAAAATGTGTTTTCTATTTAAATTTTATTTATGTCAACATTATTGGTGAGTGCAAATTTGAAATGAAAAACCTTACATTTAGTGTAAAAGTTTCCCATTCTGACAAAATTCTGAACACTAGTTTTGCAAAGGAAATTGATGCCAAGAATTTTTTGGGAATAATTTAAAATTTGGAGTCAGTTGCAAAGTAGAATTAGCCAAAAGTGATATTTGACCATATCAGTAACTGTACACATGATTACATATAAGATGAGAGAAGGGTGATTTAATGTGATTTAATAATGATAAGCCATAACAACTAGTGAAAGCTACATTATTATAATCTTAACCTCATGAAATACTTTTCCAAATTGTGAAAAATATTTGTATTAAAATATATTCTTCCAAAAAGTCATTTCTAAACTTGTAGGAACTCAGCATTCAAAAGTTCTATAGATGTTCATCTAAGTTAAAAATTGTGTGTAAATGTCATTTTTGAAATTTGGTTTTATTTTTTATCTAAAATATATAGTCATTTGGAAATCTCTATACTCACATGCAGATTCATCCCTTCCCCATTGGTTGCTATGGATATAAATGGAGCAAAGCAAAGAGGCAACTTCAGATACTCAGAATTCCAGAGGGACAGCATAAATACATTCTCTTACTCTGAAGTATAAGATTCTCCACCCTCAGTTGACTGATCTAAAGATATATATGTGTAGTAGGTAAATTCCATTCTTTAGGGATCTCCAGAAATTGTTTACAGTGAAGAATCTAATATGAGTTTTGGAGAGTTTTTGTTTTGTTTTGTTTGATATAGAATCTTCAGTATATTTCTGTATTCTCTCCTCGTTCTGTGACAGCCCTCTAAGTTAAATTTCTTTGAAGAGGAATTTCTCACAAAGAAATTAGGTTTTTACTGCTATTTTAGGTCTATAGGATGGAGTATCAGGATGGTACATGAAGGCTGGCTGTTGACTAGATTCCCTTGCTAGCTAAAAAATGTGTTTCTGTATCCCCCAGAGATAAGTAAAAATCATGCTGGGTAAAAATTATTAAGAATATTAACTAGCATTAGTGAAATTATATATAGAAATGGTTACTTCTGGTGGAAAATAGCAGTTAGAATAATTTTCCTAGAAGACAGCTTGGTGATTGGTATCCATATCTTTATCCACATATCTAGTGCAAAGCAGTCCTTTGACTCAGAAATTCCACTTTTTGGGATTCATCTTGGGAAAATAAATACAGTTGCAAAGTTAAAAGTGCAATAGTTTTCATGTGCTCATTCTTTCTAAGAGCAACTAATCAAAAAAGAAAAAAATTTAAATTTCTAGTAAAAGAGACTAGTTAAATTATGATACAGCCCTACTATATAGGATTTCATGCAAGAATTAAAATAAAGATTTCTCTTACTTGGTAGGGCTTACTCTACTGCTTGTTGGTGACTACCATTCAGGCTTCTCATTGGTCCCACTTCAGGGATCTTCCAGGATCTACCACTCAGGGATTGTTATGGCTCCCACCTGGAGGCTTTCTGAGACCTGTTGCATCCAGGGTGCTTGACTATTCCCTCCACTGCTTGAGGGCCTGCAGCCCTCCTCACCGAGGCTGCTCACTTTGCTCTGTTGCTCCCTAGATTCCACCTCCTCGGGACATAGCTCCCAGTCTGTGCTGTAATCATCGCTTTTTCCTTCAGTTGTTGACATTGTTCAGCTGCTGTCTAGCTGTGAGTGCATAAAGGAGTTAAGTCCCAAGTCTTCACTCTGCTGACATGTTGCTGCTTCACCCTACAAAACACCTTTTATTCAAAAAGACACATTTATTCAACATCATGATCATACCATGACATTAAGCAGTCAACAACATGGGTACAAAGAAAGAAATCTACATTTTGAAACCTTGGTTGCAATGTTTTACACTTTCCACAGACCAGAAACTAAAATAATCTTTTACACAATTTGTCACAAATAAAATTCTCAGATTGCTTGCCAGTACACATAAGTATTGCCTAAAATATGTCTTCTTTGTAGCAGCTAGGCCTTCACCACTATATTCGCTGAGTCTACATATCTCTTTAACCTACATATCTCTATCTCCCTAACACTTACCTGGTTCTCCTTTATTGATAAACTTTGTTTCTTAGCAGTAAATTAAAACATTTTCACTTTCATAGCTACTACTGCTGCTGCTGGAGCTACTACAGCTGTATTAGTTTCCTAGTATTCCATTGTATTGGCCCCCAACACCATAGGGCCTAGAGGTTCTGCTTCCAAATTTACCTCCTTTCAAGGTTCTACCTTTTGAAAACTGATTTTTGAGATTACCAAAAAAATTGTAGCATTCACTACCTCTAAAATTGCTTCCATCACTAAGTTCATTATAGCCATTCCACTGCCAATGTTATCTACCACATCAAGGCTGCCAACAAAGTCATTCAACCACCAAAGATTTTTCCATGACCAAAGATGCCATTCCAACCAAAACCTCCTCCACAACCACCACCAAAATTTACATCTCCACTTGACTGGATTAAGAGCTGGTCATCTCTTACTTGAGTTGTGGTTTCCTTACTTCACAGTTGCAGTCACTCACAGTATGGTATTTCTGAATGACAACCTTATATACACAATCATAGTCATCAAAAGTTACAGAAGCAAAGCCTCTATTTTTGTCATTGCCTTGATCAGTCATGATTTTGATCACTTCTCTTTTCCATACTGCTCAAAATAATCTCCTAGGTAACGTTCTTCAGTGTCTTCTTCAAAACCACCAACAAAAATCATTTTCACAGTTAATTGATCTTTAATAATCTTCTCTTGACACAGCCCTCTTTGGTTCCATAACTCTTGCATTCACTTTGTGTGACCTCAGATTTATGACTGCATCAATCAATTTCCTCCACAGAGCCACATGACAAACCCAAGGCCTTTAAGCTGCCTGGTGTTTGGATTATTCACTACAGTCTGTGAGTATTCCCTGTTGTTCAGAGTGGCTTCTCAGCCTCTAATTGGTTGTTTCAAAGCTTAAACAGCTGAATAAGAGCTTCCACAGCTAGCCAAGTTCCTTGGGAGATTCTAATTTAGGTATAATGGCAGTGGAAAGGGAGACTCATGATTGAATGTCTTTGGTTTTCATTTATCTTCAGAGAAAACTATCACTCAAGGAAATTGTGCTAAACTTGTTTGTTTTTTGTAATTATAGCCTGGTTTCACTATCCATACTCTTACTTTCACCTTCACCAAGATAAAACTGTTTAGTTTTTAAGAATAGTAGAATATTATTTTCCAAAGAAAAGCAATGATAATCAATCCCATCATCAGCTCTTAATTCCACATGTCTTGGAAATACATACAAGCAAGTACATATTCAGTCTAACCCTTTAAACAATGCAGGCTTGAACTGCATGGGTCAAATTATTTGTGAATGTTTTGCCTTTCATCTAATTTTTTATTGAAGTAACATTATTTTGTAAGATACAGACTTCCAGTAAGTACCATTTATCAACCTCTGCATATAAAAGATATTATTTGCCACTATGCCACTAAAAATTTAATTTTATTCTCCACCATGTAGTTGATCTTTTTATTTAACTTACCTCTCCCTTCCCACTTCCCTCCTGTTGTGCATGGGTATTTTTTTTCTATCTGCAAGTTCTACTTGCTCCAATTTAATGAACTGCAAAGAGTGAGAGGGTATAATGAACCAAGTCTCCTGTGGATACCAAGGGGATACTATGGTTACATTTGGAGGAGTTAATAGTTCGATGTTGATTTTCAACACCTGTGTTGTTCAAGAACCAACAATATATACATTTGAGAATAAACAAAAATTTCAATATACAACTTCCATTAAAGAAATGGTATTAGCTCTCTATGAAGATAACTAGATGTGTGTGTATATATAGCATGGCTAAATAATACTAATTGCCATATGTTAAGTATAACATTTAGAAGATATTGTGATAAGTACTTTGTCTCATCTAAAATTCATTATAACCACTTGTGATTTTTTTATTAACTCCATTTATAACTCAGGCACCTAACCTGAGATTTGAACTAAGAAAATTTCTGAAGCCATGCTACCATTCAGTGGTGAAGTTAAGCTTCAAACCCAGATTCCTCTATTACAGACCCCAGAGTTTAACATTTAAACATTAGATAATACCTCTGAACAAGATCCTAACCTTCATGTATGCTTCCAGGAAAGAGCAAGTTTGGAATGACTGCAGCCATTCAATGCCTTTAGTTTTGTGTTTGCTTTGATAAAGACAATAACACACAGGGAGTCACTGCAGATCTTTTGAAGAAGAGCATTTTAATAGCTGCTCTACCAACCTGTGCAGAAAGAGGGTAGGAGAGCACTCCCATTACTCTAATGGAGTTCCAGTCATTGCTTTAAATTGCATGACAGGTTGCACAAAAATAAGCCTGGAAATTTGTTATGATTGATATACTTATAGCCTACTTCTGGGAACAAGAATGCAATCATATGTTCAATCATTTAATTTATTTTCAAACTCTCATAAGTCACAAAAGGAAGCTAAGAGTTTGGTATAATATCAACGAACCATAGTTTGCACTATAATTTTGTAAAGATTGCATTTTCTGTTTTGAGATGATTTTTTTATTCTTTTGGATATAAAAAATGGTATCATTGGTGATGATAGCACTTAATGTTTAATGAATTTTTACTGAATGCCAGATTTTCTGCTGAGGGCTTTGTTGTTGTTGTTGTTGTTGTTGTTGTTTTTAATGCTGAGTTTTTAAAGTTTATTATACTCTGCTTTGCATATTCTGAAAGGGCATGAATGATTTACTTTTTATTCATGTTTTTTAATATGCTTAAGTATATATGAATCTTATTTTATTTTATTTTTGATTTTTTTATTTAAAAAATTCATTTTATTGATTTGTCACATTTGTGCATTAATTGATCCCTTCTCCCCCCTCCGTATCCCTCCTCCAGTCACATTTTTCTGTGAGTTGTTGGTTGATTAAGTTGGTGTTCAGTTGTTTGTTGTTTGGTCCTTTGATCTCTTTCGATATCTGGTAAATGTGGGGGTTTTTTTGCATATTTGTGTATATTTATATTACATTAGTCCACTTGCTGAGGGCTTTGAATACATTTTCTTATAATCCTCACAATCCTTCAATATAGACACTATTTTTTCTTTCACTTCTGTTTCACTTTTTATTCATTCAATCATTTATTCACCATTGTAAAATTGTCTTAAGTTTGTGTATGCCATTGAAATATTAATACATCATCCTTGCTCTCAAGAAATTCATTACCTGCTTAGTCATTAGAAAGGCATATGAACTAATAATTACAGACCAATGCATTATTTGAAGATAATATTGTTGACTGACTGACCTTATATTCCCACAGTTATTCCTGGCATTCCTTTACCTCTGCCTTATTTCATAACTCTAGAGTTGGTATCTAGTACCAGGACCTTATCCTTTCTCTGTTTAAATGCAAGAACACTTAAGTAGCATCTCAGCTACTTGCTTCATTCTTCTTCCAACTTCCAACTTGCACATCACTGCCAAATTCATCTTCCCAAACTACCCCTTTAATCATGTCTTCTCTTTTTCCACAGCATTTAAAACCTCCAAGGACTTTACTTTCGTGAAAAAGAAAAAAAAGGCCCAAGCCCCCTGCTTTCTATAGTTTTTTGTGGTCTTATTAAGGTTGTGTGTCTTCCTGCTCCCCAGTGCAAGCTTGCTGTAGCATAGTAGTTATTTACTGGAAAAGCACTTTGCTCATTTACACCTGCTTACCATAATTCTTGCCAAGATGCCAATAGCACCCATAATGAGAAACCCTGAGTTAAATTGTGAGCTCTGATGGCAGGGACAATGTCAAGCTCATCATTTTATCCTTCTCAGTAAGTCAGGTAATGCTTTGACTACAGTAAGGGTTCTATAGACATTTGCTGTACTGAGATTCAAACACCTATTGAAGTGGTTTTTTAAAATGGGGAGGGAAGCACTTAGATGTTCTTAGATGGTATAATGTGTATTTACTAATCATATTACTTATTAGTATTGTGTTACTATTAATGTGTTGTTCTATTTTCATGGAAAATTACCTCAAAATGGGCAACAACAGAAAAAGTGTTTCAGTTCTATTTGGGATTTTATCTCTGAAAAATGGATTGATTCTCCCTTTATAGTCTTTCTTTCGCTCCAAGCAATATGACCTTGTATAAGAGTGAAATAAAGACTCATGATTAAAGTGGCTTTATTGATTTTAAGAATCTCTCAAGGAAAAATGAACATTCTCGAAAAAGTTAAAGATCAGATATTTTCCAGAACATGGCACATTCAGGAAAGCAAATCCCAGAGCCCCTGGGTTAAAAGGGACCTTTCAAAAGCACCTTTCATACTCTTTCATAATCATCACAGAGAAGAGAGAGTTGGTTTTTAGTTGCTATTTAATTAGCTCAGTTCTTCTAGCATATAAAAGGTCCTATGGCAGTGATGTATCTACCTTACAAGTTTCTCATGACTTCAAAAAATATTCACTAGAGGGAAATTCTACTAAGATGCTGTAACTAATGAGATCAAGTAATGGGCAGCTCAAACTAGGGAGACAGTGTGATAAACTACCTCTTGCCCAGATTGTTTTTTCAAGTTAGTTTTCTGAGAAATTAAGTGGTTTTGTTTTGTGCAGGTGTTTGTGATGACATGAAATTTATTTCAATAATAATACAGTAGAAAGAATTCATCCATTTAGAGAACTGTGAATTCTGTACATAAAACTAGAATGAGTTGTCATTTTATTGATAAAAGATGGGGACTTTGTGGTTAAGCAGGCCTTGAATCTAGTGTTGATTCCCACATTTCTTGCCTCTTCTTGAGAAAGTTACTTACCTTCCTGGGCTTCAGTCTTCATTTATAAAATGGATTTATATAAAACCCACTTTACAGAGTTGTTTTGAAGACTGACATAATACATTTAAAGTTACTAACACAGAAACATATAAAAAGCATTCAAAATATTACTTATTTTTACATTACATTGACTATTAAGCTATTTAAGAATTATTTGTATGTATGCTTTTCTTATACACCTCCACTAGAAGATGTGAAAACAACTAAAAGGCATCAGTATTAGCTCAGTTTATGAAATCTAACTGATCATTCCTCTTTAATACGGAGGAGTTAAATAGCTTTGAGCTTTTTAAGAGAAGAGAAGGAAATTTTAAAATCTCTTTTTGTTAATTTTTTAAAAACATAATGCAGCAACTATGAGCTTATAAAAAGTTAGTGCTCTAGATGACCATCTGACCTAGGACAAAATGTAATATACACGAAGATGACCATTAGTAGAGGATTCAGAAAGAAAATCAGTTCGACAGCATCTTTAGAAAAGTAATATAGGAAGAATGAACTAAATTCTAATAAGCCAGAGTGACATACCAAATCATCAAACTGTATTTAAGAGTGTCAACTGTAAGATGAATTCTTGGAGATTATAGGCATTTCTGAAATATTTTTACTCTTGAAAAGTATTTCTTTTTTTCCAGCAAGCCAGTAGAGGTTTCCAACCTTGAATTATGAGAATATGTGGGTTCTGAGGTGTATTCTTTTCCCAACTGTCTGCATTTTCATTTAGGAGATTTTAATGCTTAAGAGAAAGAAGAAAATGTTTTGTCAACCTGCCAAAAAAGTAAATCTAAAGAAATCGGAACCAGACTAAAGGAGGAATAATGGGATCCATTGAAAGGAGGCAACACACTAAAGACTGACCTTCCTGATATTTACCTAGATATAGTACATAGATAACTCATTATCTATGTACTTCTGTGAAAAAAGAGTGACAAATGCTAACTCAAAGATGCTTGAGAAAGGCAATTTCCCTTCAGAGTTAAAATTAGAGCATTTCTATTTTTGATGGTCTCTACCACTCAGGGCAACAATATTGGATTATAAGGTGGACTTTAAACAGTCTTGGGTGGCAAAGGTAAGCAGGCTGTTTCTGACTACACCCTAACTGAAAGGGACCACAATTGTAGGCTTTCCGCAAACATTGGACATTCTGACTTTTATCTTATGTATAAGAAGTTTTGCAACTTACTTTTTTCCCTTTCAACACTACATATGCTTATCTTGCTGCCAAATCAGATAATTCTCATTTAATATTGTCACCCATTTTTGTATTGAAATCACATTGATTCATAGCACTACATATGATTCAAATGTAGAGATACACACCTTTTCAGATGTACGTACCCACTCCCAAGGTACCCACAGTCTTCCACCTCTGCTTTTCTCTGTGGTAGCCTCAATTCTTCTATCTGATTTCTAATGTTTATTTTGCTAAGCTTATTGGTTCTGTTTCTCTGTACTCCTCATATGAGTAAAATCAACTGGTATTTCATTTTCTGCTTCTGACTTACTTCAGTGAGCATATATCCCCTACAGTTCCATAGAGTTTTTCACAAAGAGCAAAATTTCATCATTTATAACTCAGTAGTATTCATGTGTGTGTGTGTGTGTGTGTGTGTGGTGTGTGTGTGTGTGTGTGTGTGTGTGTGTGGCTAATCCACTCATCTGTAAGTGATCACTGGGGGGCACTTAGCTATTATAACTAGTACTGTAATAAAATAAGAGTGCATATATGCCTTTCACTTAATATTTTTACATTCTTCAAGTAGATATTTAAGAGACTGCTAGATCATATGGTAGATCTATTTTTCATGTTTTGATGAAGCCATACTATTTTCTATAGAGGCTAGGCTTTATACATCCCTAATAACAGTATATGAGGCTTCATTTTTTTTCCTACATATTCATATAAGTCAGGTTTCTTTTACCCATGCCTAGAATTTTCCCCTACTTCATGTATTGATATTAGCCCTGCTACTTAAAAAAGAAATGCAAAACTCTCATAACCACTTTGTACCCTTGGAATATTTGTGTCTTCTATTTTGATTTAACCAAAATAATCACATTGTCTTACATATGCACCGACTACAAAAATTTTACTTCCTATACTTGCTTTCCTTATCCATTGGAGGTCTATTTTACATAGCTTGATCTCTTTTACATATAAAGTATAAATAAAATATAGGCAAAATTGTCCCTCAAAAACACTTTAAATTGACAACATAGTAGAGTGGACTTGATTTTTCTTATATGATCCCACATAGAAAATTTTACACAGTTTGAGAAACTCTAGATTGTAAAATAGGTAAAGACTGAATGCAGCTATTTAAACCATTTAAATCATTCTGTTTTTAATTCTGTTAGTAATCTATTCTAGTGGACTAGAAATCTAAATCTAGTGAGCACTACATAAAGAGAAAATTTTAATTTGCTCCTACTTCACTGCTTAGTCTACTCCATTCTACATTAATATTAAACCTCTATAACATTCATAGATGACGTACCATGGGAATGATGCATGGTAGAGCCTCCTCTTTGGGATGCAAGAAACAGAGAGAACTGGATTCCTGGTCCAGTGTGAAAACAACCAATCTGATGTGTCACACAAGAAAAATTAGTAAATATGTTGCAGATTTTTGAGTAGAAAACCCCAGTGAATTTGTGGAAAACTAATGCCTTGAGGATCTTCAGAAAAGATACTTGGTGAGGAAAAAGGTTTTCATCTAAGGCATTAAGGAAGATATGGAGTTTCTTGATTTGTATTGAGTTTTATAAAATCTCATTACCAAAATAGTGAGTGTTATAAATATATTCACTAAATTCAGTAGCAACTTCCTATTATCATCCTTAATATCATCCTGAAAGTAGGGCTATTTTATCAGAGGCTCAACTTTTGAAAATTCTACCACATCATAGCAGAGAGAAAAAGAAACCACAGCTCATATCAAATATACTTTTGACTTAAAACAAATATTTTCATTAAGTTTTGCTCTTGGTTTTTACCTTGCAGGTTTTCTTTTGTACTTTTTTTGTTTTGTAGACCTTTGAAATTCTCAAAAGCCCTAGGTTGGGTAATAACCCAAAATGCTGGGTAGATAAACTGGCCTTTCTGAAAAGAATAGTTCAGTCATTATGAAGAACACTTAGCACTTTTTGTCCCTTTCCCTGAAAAGAAATAGCACACACTCTTTATGTACAAAAACTAGTAACATAAAAAGTGCCCTCCAAAAAGTATGCCTTACTCTGCTATGAAAAAAGAAAAAAATTGTTTTTTGCAATGACATGGATGGAACTTGAGGTTATTATACTAAGTGAAATAAGCCAGAAAGTGAAAGACAGTTACCAGTTCTGGTACTCATATGTTGTATATAAATAAAGCAAACAAGAAAATAAAATGCAACAAAAATAACTCTTGATTCTGTGGAAAAATAGAAGAAGTCAGTTTGATATTGTGATGACTAGAATTTTGGTACCAGATGCAGTGAGGTAGATACATATAATGTGGCATGAAGTTGTTCTCCCAAAATTTATATAGTATTTTAAAACAAAGATAAATCAATAAAATTTTATTTAAAATATAAGTTTTGAGATTCCATATTTTCACTTTTAAAGGAGATTTTAGACAAAATTCTGCTTGATGAAACTAGACAGCATAATCATGTCTGTATTGTAAGAGATGAATTCTATCTTTTTTATACTTAATAAAATATTCTTAACTAGTCCTGGGAAGTTTAAAAAAAGTCTGTTGTCCAAAGAACATTGACATGTGCTGAGAATAGTGTCAAACACCAGTGCCAGGTTATTTGAATAAATTGCAAATGCACTTTTCTCCTGTTTTGTTTTGTTTTGTTTTGTTGCACAGCCTCCATAGTGATTGGGAAATGGTGGTGTGAGATGGAGCCTTGTCTAGAGGGAGAAGAATGTAAGACACTCCCTGATAATTCTGGATGGATGTGTGCGACAGGGAATAAAATTAAGACCACAAGAGTAAGTTCACTTATTTTAACTATTTCATGCATGTGAAAAATTGTACTGTTTGACTGTGTTATACAACAGCACCCATAGAAGGTTGGAACAGGAAAGGAGAATTTCCCAGAGAGAAAATTTTCCTAACCATTCAAACCAGGGTTCATCTATCAATGAGAAGTTAGAGGTTGAAATCACCTTATCCGTATTGAGCAGCTTAATGTTCCTATCACTGACTCATAAATAAAACTCAGTTGCCAGAGCCAAGAGGAAGAAGAGCTGTAAGGTATCCATTTGGGTATTTTATCCAGCAACTATTTTGCTGAAAATTGACAATAAAACAAAACTCTTATCTAATTACCCACAAGGTTTGTTGAAAACTCTGCATTGTAGAACAATTATCTAAAGGCTTGTTAAAGGAATATTTGGATGATGTTTTGAAGAGCAAAATATTTTAGTGATATAAATAATCATTCCTTTATTTCTCTGGAAGTAATCTTCAAAATATATAAATGACCTGTACATTGAGACCACCAAATCTAGTAGGATTGGTGCCATGGTGCAGCTTGACAACAGCTGACCCGTTAGATACTGGGCTGAAGAAAGTCTGAGAGACCTAAAGGTAGTGAGAGGTAAAATGTTCAAGACATGTAAGACAGAACAACCTGCTCATTAGTGCAGAAATATTTCAATATTTTAACAGCCAATATGATCCTATGGATGTTTACCACATGAATACCAGTTTTGTTACATGTATTTTAATATATTGGATGTTCTTTAAAGCTAACTCCATCTGATTTCAAATCTCAATATGCTTAACACACAGTCTTCCAGAAAGGTGCAGAAATTTAAAGAGCATCTCTGATTCCAACCACTCTATTTATTTTTTAACATTGACTGATTTATTTGTTATATATATATTTGCTATATATATATGCATATATATAGAGAGAGAGAGTGTGTGTGTGTGTATTACATCATCATGTACCCCAGGGTTCTCCCATTTCCTTAACCCCCATTAACCATCTTAATCTTTTGTGCTCTCCACTTCCCCTGCTTTCTTTCTCCTCTCTCCCTCTCTTTCTCTATGGTTCAGTTCTGTTGCCAGCCACTCTATTTTAAGTTGAATATGCTCTTTCTTCTCAGCATTGTCTTTTTAAAATGTAAAATTGGCTCTTGAAATTTTTTGATGCAGAAAATAAAAGTCAAATAAAAATAATACCTTATAAAACATTTTATCTAAGTAAATTCCATATATTTTTTCATATATATAAATGGAGAAGCTGTAGATTGATCATATTCACTAGTAAAAGGACACATTGCTTGGGCCTGTGGCCAGGAGGGATTCCTGAACCACCTAGCTTGTTAACTTGCATTTGCTTGTGCCAAAGCAGCTCAGCATGGATTATCATATTTCATGTTAATGAAACACCTTTAGAAGAGAGAATTCAAAAGTTAGCCTAGTTCATGCCACTGCACTCTGAAGCCATCTTAATTAACTTGTGCAATGTGAATTCCAGATTTCCCTTTAGTTACATTTTGTTTGAGTTATTTTACCAAATAATTTGAAGATGCCCTCCCAAATCAGTGATAAACAACTCTGAATTGTGGCCAGTTCAATTGAAATCTCATCACTGCTTAACAATTCTGATGTATTTTCTGCCAAGTCTCTATTCCTTACTCTAAATGATAACTGATCACCCTTTTCTGAAGGTAAACCCTGATTTCATGGTGCCTCCAGACTCAAAACTTAGTGAAGAACAACAGTTAAGTCATATGATATCAAAATATAAAGGTGTAAATTCCAAGTGTACCAATCAGGTGATTTTTTGGAAAATAGAAATTAAAAAAAATAAAACCCAGGAATTGTTAATTTCTACATTTTTTACCTACACAGCCTTCTTATATTCCATATTTGAGGAATATATTTTAAAACTACTACGCATGTTGTAAATGCATCCTGTTTCTGAATCAGAGCATTGGAGCAATGCAGAATCCGATCACAGTAACAGAAGCTGGAGAATACTGTTAGCTGCCACCGTAGGTGGGTGAATTCCACCCAAATAATTGAGTGTACACGGGAAATAAATCACCCTTTTAGTCTGTTTGAAGGCAGAGTACCTGTTGTGCTCCGTGCATCCATTTCAAGCAAGGAAACAAAACTCGGCTCCACAGCCCTGTGAGCGGCACATCCGTCAACTAAGATTCCTCAAGTCTGTCTTTGAAGAAGGAAGAACAACAAGACAGTAGAAGAAGCTGTACTTTTTAAACCTTTAGAGGACTCAAACACTACTTCTGATTTTTTATTTCTTCTTTTTTACCAAGAAATTCTCAATGAAGTAAACACTTTTAAACATAACAGTCACCAATTAAGTCAAGATGATACATGGAGTTTTCCCTTCAGTATAAATGGTTTGCCAACACCTATCCTTGGATCACATGCTCTAAAACTACATTTTGTAAGAACTGTAAAAATGTAAGAAAGCTACATAGGCCACAGATGTAGAAATTAACAATTCCTGTGTTTTATTCTTTGTTAATATTCTTTCAAAGAGTCTCATAATTGGTGCTCTTGGAATTCACATGCTTGTTAATTGTTCTTATTTCCCCGTGTATGTTTCCCCATCAGAATATAAATACCTCTACACACTTCAATTGGTTGTAGTAATTTAAGCTTTAAAAGCATTTAATTCACAGATGTATTTTAATTTTGAATTATATGTGTTCATTATTCTGTTCTTATCTAAGAGGTAATTGTCACTATAAAAATTGCTTCAAGTTTTATCAAAGTTAAAGAAAAAAGAAAATCATCTTTTGTTCTTAGGTGTAAAATTGTTTCAAAGAAGATGTTTTCAAGGGTTAAAAAAAATTGAAGAAAGCATACCTAGATTGTTAATAGCAAACTCAGAGTTTCCTTCATATTGTGATTTAAATATAATTTCAATTGATAGCTACTTGAAAGGAAGACTCCTGGGTCATAATTCTTTCCCCCTGCATAGTTTTCCTTTTTTCCAAACCCTGTTGAGTACATGGATTACTTCCCAAATAATCATCCTAAACTAATATTCCCAGCAATCTTTGAAATATAAATAAGTTTCTTTGACAGATGATCCAATTTAAATTTTTAATGTTATTTCTTTTGTAAGGATGGTGGAGAACAGAAATCCAGTGTTCCAGTTAAAGGACCAGATAATACCAGAATATAGACTACTTGGAGTAACAATTACAATACAGAGGAAAACCAAGAGAGACTGAATCTAGGTGACAATATGACTCACAGAGAAAAGATAGAATTAACCAAAGATTTTCTTTCAAGAGATTTGGAAGACTAAATCTTAGGAAAAGAGGATATTTTCTAAATGTGACTCTATAGAAATATAGCTACCCTTGAGAGGTTCTCCAAAACCAAGTCTTGAATTACATAAAGCAGATGATAAGCACCTTCTTTTGGGGACAATTGGTATATCTGAGTAAAATTTCTTGGCTAAGTTTTAATTCTGCCATGCTTGACCATTACATTAATTATTTTAACTTTCTCTTTTAGTAATTAGTAGTAATGCTAACCAACCTAGATACATATTTCTTCAAATTAATATATCTAAAACATTTGAAATTCAGGATACCTGTACCCTGTGTGTTCAGGATCAGGGATTTTAATATTAAAAAAAAAAAAAACAAACAGATTTTAACATAGATAAAATAAGTTATTTGGTATAATGATTGACAAGGAAGAGGTGAACATTAGCCATCTGGGAACAGGAAAAAAATGGAATGAAATAATGAGAAAATTAAACTCACTTGAAAAATTAGCAGAGTGATAGAGCAGAATATAAGCTGGTATAATACCTAGGGAAATATCAAATGACTTTAGATTATCTTCAACTCATTATGTGATTGTCTCTCAGATGAGTGAAAGAATCAACATTTAGGTACAATGTAGTCAAATTTCATTCCCTAAATATCTTGAGAAATTCCAAAATTGAGATTGTTGGGGAAGCAATATCTGCCATGCTAAAATATGTCTTTCCAAAAGTTTGGATTCATGAGAGAGTCTGAAGGCTGCTAGGAGGTTAATTTGGAAAAAGACATTTACATGTAAGCTTTTCTCTGTAAAATCATCTTCCTTACTGTATTCAGAAACCTTAATCTCTTGGTATCTTCTCTCTAGTGAAGACAGAACTTAAATTTTCATACTCTGCCTCTTGGTAAACTACTTACCTAGCTTTCCTATTTCTTCCCCCACAACCTCCTTTGTTCTTGATAAGCTATTTAAGAGAGCATCTGAAACCAGGCAATGATATACTCATTGATGATGGCTCTTTCCCATTTAGACAGAAAGTATACATTATTAAACTTCATTAAATTTATTTTGGCTTTTTCTTTTTGCTTTAAAATAGTTTCATTCCTTTGAAGCGTCACTTTACACCTCAAACAGCATACCTGCCATGCATCTATCTTGTCAAATTGTCATTTTATGTGCCACCACCAGCATTTGTCCACACCCTCCTCTGCCCATACTCCTGAGCAGTTCTCACTTTGCATTTCTCAACCCCTATTCTAATCATCTTGATTTTTAAAATGTTAATAAAAGATAAACTATTGGCTTTTACAATGCCCCAGCTTCTTTAAAATTCTACCAGGTCTGAAGTTTTGTGAAAGTGCTTACAATCCTGAAATTCTGGTCTCCGATGCATTTTGTATGTGATGTCAGTGAGCGAGAGAGAGAGAGAGAGAGAGAGAGTGAAAGAGAGTGAGAGAAAGCAAGAGAGAGCAAGTGAGAGAGAGAGGAGAAATTGATTTGCAGATTATTGAATAAACCAATTTGTGCTATCACAATTGCCCTTGCATTTAAATAAACTTAACCATTCTCTTATTCAATATATACATATATATGTGTGTATATACATATATGTGTTTCTATTAAGCCTCTATTATCTAAATTTCATGTATGAAGGTCTTAGGAATGCGGCAGTGGATGTGCTATATCCCGATCTTCCCTGGGGAATAGGGTTTAAGGGTGGGTAGCAGGGTGGGAATATATTTAAAGATTTTAAAAGGGCAATTTCAATTCAGCTTTGTGTCATATTCTCCCTTCTTTGGTGGAAAAGAAAGCAGTGAAAACAGAAGATAATAAATACCACTGGAATGTAGGAACCCAAAAGTTGGAAGGATCTGTTGTTTAAGAATAGAATACACAAAAATAAATGTGTGAAGATTTCTCATACAGTCTGGCCCAACTAACTTTTGAAAGCAGATTTTTATTACTGTTCCTACCAAATCCTGAAAGCTTTGAATAGACTCCCATCCTAGAATCAGAAAACACAATTTCCATGATATAAAGATGAAGAAATGTGCCTTATGTCCCCAAATCTGCAGTAGAAATTCAACTCTATTAGAATCATCATTCATACTCTAAACTGGTGATTCCCTGTACATACACACTTTGGAAAATTACTTTTTTGAAACCATAGTCAAATGGATAAAATAGCATCTGTACTTGAAGACATATGGTTCTGACTGCCTTTAATCATGATGCCATTATTTGTATGGACAAACTCGTCATCTTGGACAGGTCTGCTATTTTCCTAAACAAATACAGTCTCACCTGGCAAATACTTCACCTTCTGCCACCCCTTATATCTTGCTAACAGGCCAAATTGATAAGACCAAAGGCCGTGGAAAAACCTACTCAGTACAGAGTCTCATGAGATGGATGCAGGACTCTGACTACATCATTTGCAAGGAATAATGCAAGACAGAAGCATGAGATTACGCATTCAAATATCACTAGTAATCTCAAGAGAATAACAGCAAGCCACTAAATGCAGTGTGAGGTCCTTTTGAACACAGAATTCCATGCACCTGCACAGGTGGTGTGCCCTTAAAGCCATTCTGGTTCGACATGACTCTGAGAGTCCAATTCCTCAGTTGTAAAATTAATATAATGAACTGATTAAAGAGAACTCTGGTGGGCTGCCCTTGTGCTTTACTCAGGAACTATTGCTCTCAACTTGAATATTTCTGATTTTAGGCCTCTTTTTCTGCCTATTCACCTTTCTTGGTGTTTCTGCTTTGCTCTTTCTCCCTGAAATTCCTCTCTCTCTTTGATTTCAGATTCACCCAAGAACCTAACAGAAGCACTGGCTGTTGTAGTAAAGGAAACCCAAGTCTGCGGAAAATATATTTTAAGAATTTAAAACATCT
Organism: Uropsilus gracilis; assembly: GCA_004024945.1. Lineage (NCBI taxonomy): Eukaryota > Metazoa > Chordata > Mammalia > Eulipotyphla > Talpidae > Uropsilus > Uropsilus gracilis. The sequence goes on along the minus strand of PVHY01002265.1, from coordinate 21,121 downwards.
TACACATTACAAAGCCAAATGGATTTCTTATTTGCACTTGGACAGTTACCGGATAATCACAGTGCTTTTACTATGTGTCAAGAAGCTATAGCAAGAAGACCCAGAATTTTTGACAGCACCATGGAAAGTGGGTTTAAAAAAAAAGAGTTTTCTCCACGAAAATTTTTGGGATGACAAAGAACCATCAACTGTCTTCTAATTTGGATCTATAGTTACTTTGTACCATTTGAAATATATGTATATATATAATATTTTGAAATATTATATATTCTCTTCAAGAAATGGACAGTACCACAGTTTGATGCGGCTGGTGTACCTCTGAGTTTGGGATGTTTGTTTTATTTTGCTATCATTTCTTTTTTAATCACTAAGGAAGGTGCGTGCCCTTTTGAGAGTTCAACATGACACTAACACTGGAAGGACAGCTACAGGTGGACTCCTGGAATCTGAGGCATCAGAACAATACTGACTCAACAGCTTCCTTCTATTTCTACCAGATGGTTCAAGGAAGCAAATCATTCGTTTTATTGCTTTCTACCCTGTGCAATATTAGCATGCAAGCCTGGCTTACATAATCATACTTTATATTCAATTGATATATAATAACCATTCTAACCTCTTCCAGGAAAATATTTTTAGAAATATTAGCTTTTCCACAGATAAGAAAATGAGGATTCTTGAGGGAGTTGCTCCATCATGTTGTTAAGACTCTGGCAGAGTTATGGTAGAATATGGATCCCTGTATTAATAAGTCCTGTAAATACAATGTCTCAAGACTTTGTCTAGCTGTCCTAGACTTCAGAAATGTCCTCGGATTAAATCCAAAGTCTGGCATCATTAAGTACATAGTGCTGTAGCAACAAGTCTATGTTTTTTTTTCTATGTTTGATTTGCTTTTTTTCAAAAGGATTCAGATCTCTTCTCCTGAGATAGGATGACCATTAAAGCAATTAGGTTTCAGAATGATCTATGTGAGCAAATGTTGGACAGCCCTATTAAAGTGGTAAATAACTTCTTTCTAAACCTACTTGTCTTTTTTATTTTTCATTATTCCTGAATCAATTTTAGGCAAATCCAAAGAACACCCTACTTAGACACTCCTAATGAACCACATACACTTAATCCAATATATTGTAAGTGTGTCCACTTTTCCTCCAGTCTTTCTCTAGAATACACATTGTTGTGATCATTTATTAGACCAGCAGCATACTGGGTCCCTAGTCTAGACATTTTAATATTTGATCTCTGGTAGATCTAGAGATATTTTCATCTCCATCAATACAATCTGAAGTTTGATTGAATGTGCAAATGCTAACCATATAGATGACTCTACATCTACTGTGTTTGTAAAGGATTCAAAAATGGTAACAGAATCCTCACTGCAAAATCTCAGCTCCCAACAAATTCTCTCACATATTTACCAGAAGATTGCATAAAATGGAGAACAGCAAATCAGAATTTCTTGGATTTATACCCTAGACCCATGTATCAAGTAATATGTTAGAAATTAAACTTCATCTGTAAACTGTGAGGTAAAAACTGAAATTATAAACCCAACATGTTATCTAGAACAGCGAATGCCAAAATGTGGAGAAAAAATATCTTTAAACAAAATAAATAGAAATATTTCTGAGGTAATTTTCCTGCACTATAAAACACCAAAAAATGTTGTGTGTCTTTAAGAAAGACTATAATAGGAAAGACAAGCAAAATGCTTCCAGAATTCATTCATGATGGGTGGTCATTTGACTATTAGAGAGGATACTCCATGCCTGATGAGAAGCTATAAGAAAGCATTTCTGCATATGGGTATATTCACCATTCTTTCCTAGCTTCAGTTTTAGAAGAGGATGAGAAATGTGGATTTTTATGTAAAACCTCCTAAAATTCTTAAGTGAGATTAGCTAAACTGGAATCATTTCTAGTCAGATTTCTATAAGCATTATCATGGCCTAAAATTCCCTAGTTGTGTGGCCTTTTCTATATGATTAGTGTTTTACAGGCTGAATCCTAAACAAAACTCCAGTGAGAGGCAAAAATACATTCCATTCTTTATGGTCTCACAAATGAACACTCATAACTCATAATTCACAATATGTTGAGCCCACAGCTTTTCCTATTCTACAGCCAGTTGGAAAAATCTATGAAGGATCTATAAACAGGCCTGGTTGTTCATTTCCTATTGGTTACTTAATGCAATTAATTCCCATGGAAAAACCCAGATACAATGTGGACAGAGGGTAGAAGCCACATTATAGTCAGGCAGTTATTCAGTAAAATAGTGTAAATATTTTTACAATCTAAAATTCAATTTGTTTTTAAAATTATATATATATATATATATATATACATACATTTCACACCTTTGTATTCCTTGGGGTCACCCATCACTCCTCCCTCCCTCCCTAACCTTGCCCACCTATCCTCCTACCTCCAGTTGTGTGCTTTAGTTTGGTTGTTAGCTTTCTTTGACATTTCCTCTTTGGCCTTTTGTTTGCTTTTCCTATATACCATATATTATTGAGACCATTCAATCTCTCTCTTTTTCTTTATGACTTGTTTCTGCTAATATGATTTCTTCTAGTTTCATCCATTATTTCAAATTCATCAAATTTGTCATTTTTAATTGATGAGTAATATTCCATTGTGTATAGATACCACACCTTTTTTCATCCATTCATCTGTTTTGGGACATTGGGGTTGTTTCCATGTCCTTACAATTGTAAATAGTGGTGCAATAAACATTCAAGCTCAGGTGTCCCTTTGCATAAGTATTGAGGTTTCCTTTGGGAAGGTTACCAGAAGAGTGATTGCTGGGTCAAATGGTAGTTCCATTTTCATTTTTTTGAAGGTCCTCTACATTGCCTTCCATTGTGGCTGGACCAGTTTACATTCCCACCAGCAGTGTAAGAGTGTTTCTTTCTCTCCATATCCATACCAGTACTTTTTTGCCCCCCCCCACCTTTTTTTTTTAATGTGGGCCATTTTTACTGGTATAAGGTGATATCTCATTGCAATTTTGATTTGCATTTCCCTGATTATTAGTGATGGTGAACATTTTTTTCATGTGCCTGTTGGCCATTTGTGCTTCCTTTTTGGAAAGTGTCTTTTCAGTTCTCCCAGTTTTGGACTGTGCTTCTTGTTTTGTTTTTACTTAGTTGTGTGAGTTCCTTGTGGATCTTTGTTATCAGACCCTTGTCACTTTTGTAGAGGGCAAAATTTTCTCCCACTCAGTTGGATTTCTTTTTGTTTTGTCTGTTGGCTCTTTTACTGTACAGAAGCTTTTTAGTTTTGATGTAGTCCCAGCTGTTTGTTTTCCTTCATTTTTTTGCCAGCTGTAGATGTATCCATAAATGGATCTTTGAAGTGTAATTCATGGATTTTTCCCAAGTTTTCCTCTATGTATTTTATAGTTTCATGTCTTACATCCAAGTCTTTGATCCTTTTGAGTTGGTTTTTGTACATGGTGTGAGGGAATTGTCTTGGTTCCTTTTTTTTTTTTTTTTTTTTTTTTTTTTTTTTTTTTTTTTTTTTTTTTTTTTTTTTTTTTTTTTTTTTTTTTGTGGCATGTCTTGGTCCAGTTTTCCCAGCACCATTTATTGAAGAGATTGTCCTTGTTCCACTGTAAGTTTTCCTTTGTCAAAGATTAGTTGGCTATATATGTATGGATTTATTTAATGGCACTCAATTCTGCTCCATTGATCTGTCTGTTATTGTACCAGTATCATGCTGTTTTAATTACTATGGCTTTGTAGTATAATTTAAAGTCTGGAATACCTCTGTCCTGTCTTTTTTGATTAGGATACTTTTTGATATTTGAGGTCTTTTGTTATTCCATATGAATTTCAGTAATTTTTGTTCTATCTCTTTGAAGAATGTCATTGGAATTTTTATAGGGATTGCATTGAATCTGTAGATTGCTTCTGGTAGGATAGCCATTTTGAAAATGTTAATTCTTCCAATCCATAAGCAGGGAATTTCTTTCTAATTTTTTTTTCTATGTCTTCTTCTGTCTCTTTTAGCAGTGTTTTAAACTTTTCTTTGAATAGTTCTTTCACGTTTTGTTTAGGGTATTTGATTTTTTTTTTTTTTTTTTGGTGCAGTGGTAAATGGAATGGTTTTTTAAATTTAAAATTTCATCTGCTACTGCTTGTCTTTTTAAAATTATATAGAAAGCTACTGTCCTCGGAGTGTTGATTTTGTAACTGGCCACCCTACTGAACTAGTTGATTGTTTCAAGAAGTTTTCCTGTGGATTTTTGGGTGTTCTCTACATAAAGAATCATATCATCTGCATATGATAGCTTTCTTTCCCCATGTGTATTCCATTTAGGTCTTTCTATTTCCTGATTGCCCTAGCTAGAACTCCCAGTACAATGTTAAAAAGTAGTGGAAAGAGTGGGCATCTTTGTGTAATTCTGGATCTTAATTGAAATGACTTTAGGATGATGTTTTTTAGGTTTTTCATAAATGGTTTTTATTATGCTGAGGTATGTTCCTTTTATCCCCAATTTTTAAAGAGCTTTTATCATGAATGGGCGCTGGACTTTATCAAATGCTTTTTCTGCATCTGTCAAAATGATCCTGTGGTTTTTTATTTTCTCCTTGTTAATGTGGTGGTTTATGTTAATTGATTTCCAGATGTTGAACCATCCCTGTGGTCCTGGGATAAATCTCACTTGGTCATGGTGAATAAAGCTTTTTCTGCATTGTTGGATTTGATTTGCCAGGATTTTGTTTAATATTTTTGCATCCATGATCATTAGGGAAATTGGTCTATAGTTTTGTTCTTTGTTTGTTTGTTTGTTTGTTTGTTTGTTTGTTTGTTTTAGTGCTGACTTTATTTGGTTTTGGTGTGAGCGTAATATTTGCTTCATAGAATGTGTTTTTGCAGTTTTTCTTCTTTCTCAACTTTTTGGAAAGTTTTAGTAATGCAGATATTATTTTTCTTTGAATGTCTGGTAAATTTGTTTGTTAAACCATCTTGTCCTGAGTTCTTGTTTTAAGGGAGAATTTTGATGAGTGCTTCAATTTTGCTGCTTGTGATTGGTTTGCCTAAGTTTTCTGTTTATTCTTTGTTCAATTTTGGGTAGCTGTATCTTTCTAAGAATCTGTCCATCTCATCCAGGTTGTTTTATTGGTTTGCACTAGATGTTCACAGTAATCTCTGATTATCCTTTCAATTTCTAATGTGTCTGCTGTAATATCTCCCCTTTCATTTGTGATCTTATTTGAGTATTCTTGCTTCTTTTTTTGTGAAGTTTGCAAGGGATTTATCAATTTTACTTATTTTTTTCAAAGAACCAGTCTTTAGTTTTACTGGTCTTCTGGACAGTCATTTTTCAGTTTCTAGAATTTATTTCTGCTTTTATTTTTATTATTCCTTGCTTCAGCTGGGTTTTGGTGTTGTTGTTGTTGTTGTTGTTGTTCCTTTTCTAATATTTGAGTTAGGAGATTGGTTATTTCTTTTGTCAGTTTCTTAGTTTTTGAGATGAGCCTGTATTGCTTTGAACCTTCCTCTTAAAACTGCTTTTGCTGAGTCCCAGACATTTGGGAATGTTGTGTCTTCATTGTCATTTGTTTTGAAGTACATTTTAATTTCTTCTTTAATTTCCTCAATTACCCAGTCTTCATTTAGTAGAATGTTGTTCAGTCTCCACGCATTGGACACTCTTCTTGCTTTCTTTTCATTGTTGATTTCTAGTTTGATGCCTTTATGATCAGAGATAAAAAGTTGGTGCTATTTTAATCTTTGTATATTTATTAATGTTTGTCTTATGTCCTAATATGTGGTTGATTTTTTAGAATAATTCATGTGCATTTGAGAAAAAGATGTATTCCTTTCTTTGAGGGTGGAGTGTCATGTAGATATCTGTTAGGTCCATATGGTCTAGATCTCATTTAAAGTTTTTGTATCTTTGTTTAGTTTTTGACCAGTTGATCTATCTTTTGGTGAGCCTAGGAGGTTAAAATCACCTACTACATATGTATTTTCACCAGTGTTCTATTTTCAGTGTTGTGAGTAGTTTTCTGATGAATTTTGGTGCTCCCTCATTTGGTGAGTATATGTTAATAATTGTTATGTCCTTGTCCTTTTTATGTATTAACCCTTTTACCATTAGTGTCCTTCTTTATCCCTTGTCACCTTTTTTATCTTAAAGTCTGCTTTATCTGCTTTAAGATGGCTACCCCTGCCTTCTTCTGGGGGCCCTTTGCTTGCAGAATTGTTTTCCAGCCCTTTATTTTTAGTCTGCTTATCTTTTGAGTTCAAGTTTGTTTCCTGCAGGCAGCAGAATGTTGAGTTTTGTTTTTGATCCACTCTGCTACTCTGTGTCTTTTCATTTATGAATTTAGACCATTGACATTTAAGGTGATGATTGATACTTGGGAATCTGATGTTGGATTTTTTGGAGCTTATTTTCAAGCTCCTATTTGCTTTTTTTGTTTTGTTCTACTATTGATATTTGAAATTCTGAAGTTGGTTTTTTTGGTGCTGATTTTGAAGTTCTAATTTGTTTCCTTGTTTTGATCTTTCTGTTTATTCTTCTGTTGGTTTTGATCTTAGGGCTTCTTGCAAGATTTCTTGAAGTGGTGGTTTAGTGGTGGCAAATTTTCTGGAGGTTTTGCTTGTCTGAGAAGGTTTTTATTCTTCCTTCATAGAGGAAAGATAGATTTGCAGAATAGAGTATTCTTGGCTGGCATTTTTTGTCTTGGAGTTTTTTTCAAAATGTGAGTACATGCTCTCCTTGCCTGATGTGTCTCTTCAGAGAAGTCTGAGGTCAGTCATATAGGTTTTCCTTTGTATGTCATCTATTTCTTTTCTCTAATCAGTTTCATTATTCTTTCCTTATATTGGATTCTTGGAAAATTTACGGTGATATGTCTTGCTGTAGTTTTTCTTTCATTGATGTAGGTTGGTGTTCTTTTGGCTTCCTGAATGTCCATCTTCATTTCTTTTGGCTTCCTGAATGTCCATATTCATTTCTCTCTTCAGATTTGAGAAATTCTCCTCCATTATTTCCTTAAACAGCCTTTCAATTCTCTTCTCCTTCCAGAACTCCCAATTACTCTCATAATTCCTTTCTTTAAGGAATCAGACAGATTCCTGAGTTTTTCTTCATTCTTCTTACTTTGTGTCTCTCTTTCTTTGTCCTTGTTCATCCTCTCAATTCTGGTGTCCTCAAGGGTACTGATTCGTTTTTCTATTTCATCTAATCTGCTTTTGTGGCTTTTCTTTGGATTTTTGAACTCCTCTGTTGTTCCCCTTAGATCCTGAGTCTCTTTCTTTTTTAGGTATTCAATCTCATGCTTCAGTTCATCAGTTATGTTGTTCTTGTTGATGTTTTCTTCATTTTTCCACTTCTATTAACTCATTCATTGTTTTTGTCATGCTATTTTCTTTATCTTTTTGTTTTTCAAATTCTCCCATTAGTTCTTTGAATAGTTGTATCATGTAAAATTTGAGATATGGGGCATTTCTATAATGTCATACTCATTGGTTTCTAGAGGTGGTCTTTCCTTTGGTGATGTATTGATTTCCATGGGGCTTGCTTGAGTATTTACCTTTTTCCTCTTTCCTATGCTTTGCTTTCAGGTTTGTTCTACATATTGAGCAACTGTGGCTCTAATATTGACTGGCATGTTGACTGGAGTCTTCCAGCAGGCTGTAGTTGATTCTACCTTTATGCCTATGCTGTTGTGGTGAATAAGTCCCTGTTTGTTTGTTTGTTTTTTAATATAATATATATTTTTATTGAATAAGTTTTGTTACATTTGCCTTTTGGGTGTTCTTCCCCCTTCCTTCATCCCTACCTCCCTGGTCTCTCCATCTCACCTTTCACTGCCAGTTTTTGTTCAATTTTTAGTCTCTTGGGTTCTTCCTCTTCTTTCCTGGAGCAATGTCCTTTCATCTGGTGTGAAGGTGGTTTCCTGGGACACAGTGGCCTATGTTTAGTTTTTCAAGTGTCTTTTTGCTGCTGGTTACCAGTTCACACATGATTGTGTTTTTTCAGTGCCTCCTCTTTCTTTTTGATTGACTGTTCTGACCCATTTTCTGTCGTATTTTGCTCCTTCTTTGTTTTGTAGTTCTGGTTGCTGGCGTTGGGAGCGTTTCTCCCAGCTGAAGTTTGTGCACCAATTTTCTTGATCCAGATAGGCACAGGCAGATGGTTGGTACACTTCATCATGGGGCCACTGCCCATCTCTGTGGCTTTCCTCAGCCCCTAAAGTGGGAGGGTGCTTTGATCACACTGAAGGCATCTCTGAATGGGAAATTCTTTTCCCATCTATGTAGACCTCAGTGGTTGTATTTCTGAGGTAGTTTGTCTCTATAGTCATTGAGGCCTGTGTACCATGGATCTGACATGTTTATTGTTGGGGAATACTTCTCTGTTTTTCACCCCTGTATTCATGTGCAACTGCTGTTGAGTTGCTGATTTAGTTGCTTCTGGTGAGGGTTGCTGGATTTGGAAAAGACCAGAGAGAATGACCCCTACCACCCACTACCTTCCACCAACATGCCACCCACCAGCCTGTGCATCTGGCAATGGGGGGCTCTGTGCCCAGCTGCATGGCTGAGCCGGGTGAGTGGGCGGGGCTAACCCCACATCCCCCAGCCACCTCATGGTACGGTGGCCAGTGGGTACCCCCAGCCACTCTCTGCCATCCTGGGATTCGACAGAGTCCCCCCATCTCATGTTTCCTGAGCCCCGAAAGGAGCATGGCAGGCTGGGTGGCTGAGGGCTTTGTACCTACCCAGCAGCATGGTTGAGCCAGATGGGTGGGCAGGGCTAACCCTGCATCTTCCAGTCACCTTGTGGTATGGTGGTCGAGGGGTGCCCCCAGCTGCTCCCCATCCTGGGATGTAATGCCCCCCCACCTCCTGTTCCCCAAGCCCCGAAAGGAGTGTGGCAGACTGGGTGGCTGAGGGTTCTGTGCCTGGCAGCATGGCTGAGCCAGGCCAGTTCTTATTTCTGTTGGCTGTTTTGGAGGTGCAGATTCTTTTCAGTAAGAGAATGTGATGAATACAAATGGTTTCAATGGTACAATTTGCCTTCTCTTCTCAATATTTTTCTCCCTTTAGGCTTATGAATCTAATCTGCTTCTCTATGCTCCTCTCTGGGGGGCTTATAGTCGTAGTGATTCTAGAATTTGTCATATGACTTTTTCTTATTTTGGCAGGGGGGTATTGAGTTCTTATGTTGTCAATTTGTTTGTTCCCTTGTCTACATGGCACCAGTGCTTCTGGCCTTGTTGGAACATCAGCTGGGCTGAAGCTAGGGGTGGGACTGAAGTCCTATGCAGTGGGAGAGGTGGGCCACACCCACTGACCTGTTGCTAGGGAGATGCAGATCAGCCTCAATTGGTTCCAGGGACACCTGCCAGGTCAGGTCACTTCTGGCCTTGGTGGAACATCAGTTGGGCTGTAGCTAGGGGTCTAAAATTCAATTTGGATTATACAAGTTCCTTACACAAATGTGTGAATAATCAACTTAGCTTTAAATTTAACTTTCACCAGTTCAGAGAATTCAACAGCTACCATCTGCATATTGAATCTGAAGATTTATAATATAAAGTTTAATTTTAAAAATTAAAAAATATTTATTTCACATATATATGTGAAAAGCTCTGTGTAGTAGGAAAAATATTGTCTTTGAAGTTGTACATTCTATATCATGAGTAATTTTGTGACATACTTAGAGAAAATGCAAAGGGTTTCATCTAGAGAATTACTTTAAGTTAAAATAAAAATGTCTTATTTCACAAGAAAAGATTTTCAAGTAAGTTAAAACTCATTTGTTGATGTTTTCATATATAATTAAATTTATCAGTGGACTTGGCAAGCATATATAGAAGTTTTACTGCTTGGCTTTTTTCCATTATAGAATGATGAAGAATGTTTTTACCAACACACAATTCAACATCTTTTTCTGATCAAATACAGTGTAACTTTCACAAAGCAATATAGCGATTTTATAGTGCAGTATGTTATGCCACCTTGCCATTGTCATTGATACAGTAAGTTATGTAGGGCATAAAAATTGTTTATATGAGAAGATCCACACATTTTCCCCTTGCGTGGGAAAGGCATTCCTCCCTAGAAGGTTAGATTTCATCGTATCAATTTCTTTTTTAATTAAACATGACATGCCCATTTGAAAATCTTTTAGGGTTTGGTTGATAAAGAAACATGTCATGTCTCCTTATGTGAGCTGTCTACATTCTAAATAAAAGACTAAATAAAAGCATCTCACTAATTCTTGGGCTCAACCTTTCTCATATTTATAATATGAGAAAACAGTAAGGAAGATACTGTTAAGGAATGTGGGGACTTGGAATTAGTGGCAGTAGTGACATAATCAGATTCCCTCGTAGCCATAGGCATGCAAGAGATAAAATAGAAGCATGTTCATATTCAAAGTAAATTAAAGAGAAAGCCACTGATCACAACACATAAACACACACACATACACACATACCTGCTTTTAGAGATTTAAAGATTTTCATTTAAACAAGACAGAATTTGTTATTCTTGTAAAAGATCTCAGGTTTGTCATGGGATGCTGCTCCATGTCCAGAATTTCCTTTCATTTGTTGTGGGTTTTTGTTTTTTTTGTTTTTTTTTTTTTGTTGTTAATTTAGGTACTTTTCCTTTCAAAAATGTTAATCTCTCAATTATTTTGGTAACTAATGACCTTACTTCAAAATTAATAACCAGTAAGTGAAAATGACAGCCAGGATCCCAAACATCTGATTGTATACAGGTAATATAGAAAGGAAACCTGACATTTAGGTGGGATAGTCAGAGAACATTTTCTGTTTAAGGTGGCAGTGAATTTGAAAACTAAAGGAGAGCAGGAGACAGTCCTGGAGCCTGGGCAGGTAGAGAGAGGAGGTAGGGGTATTGCAAGACAGATTTGTATATTAGTGCTCACAATCTGACCCAAGGAAAACTTCAATGTATTTGCAAAACCTAGGGAAAATAATCTTTAAAAGCAGAGCAATTAGAGCAAAGTGTTGAAAAATTGGGGAAATGACTAGAGTTGGGTCATAGGGTCACTTAGAGCATGGTGAAGAGTTAGTGGGCTTTTTCCCTCTGAAGTATAGCAGAAAGGCATGACAAGATAAAATTTTTAAACAACCATCAACACAATCTGATTTTAACTTAGAACATACATTGTTGGTATCCATTCTAGATCCTCTCCTTGATATTATCCTCTTGCAGAGCAGAACAGATGCACCAGGGAATTGGAGGAGCAACATTCAGCCATTGGCAGATGGGACTTGACTTAAAAATTCTGTATATGCCTTTCTCCCAAGTGGAATAAGTTCATGCTATGTTTCATACCATGGCTGTTCACTAGAATTTTCTGCAATGTGATGATTCCATATCTGAGCTGTTCAGTATGGTAGCAACTAGATATTTGTGACTACTGAACATTTGAAATATGTCAACTATGACAAAGAGCGTAATTTAATTTTGCTAACTTCATGGACAACCACTCGACCAGTGGCTACCTTATTGGACATGTGGTTCTTTTCACACTTCAAGAGGTGCCAAGTGGGTCTGAGTTTCTGTGGTTCAAAGTCATGGCCTGCTCAGAAACACCCTTGGTTGACCTTCTTTCATTTCTTATCCCATTTTCTCATTATCTACTTGGGCTTGCCTCTCAGATAAACTGTTTGTATTGAAATCTCTGTCTCACAATCTTCGTATGGAGAGAACCAGGCAAGGCAATGTCCTAAGATGACCACCCTATTCTAAGATGGTCAAAGTTTGCATGGCCACACAAGTTGAACTGAGGGAAAGTGCCAGAAGTCTTTTATTTAATAGTTATACTTGGAGGACCTTCTTGCCAAAGTCAGATAACAGAACAGTGAATTGTGCTTTTGTTTTCATAGAGGACTTTGTAGCTTAAATTCAAATCTCAGTTACTTATATCAGTTGATTGACATTTCATAGATCCAGTCATCTCGGGTCTTCTTGGTAGAATAAGAATAAAACTGTATGTTTCTACAAGAGGTCACTCATTGTAAAAAAGCTCTCAGCCATTCTGAGTCAGCCTACTCTTGAGACCTACCCTCATTGTTGACAGATAAAGTTCATATTGAAATATTAATGATAAAATCTCAAATATGTCTCAAAAATCTATTATTTCCTTTTACCAAATGGTAAAACAAACATAGCATTCTACAAACTGTATTGGGTTAAAGAACTCTGATTCCTGGATCCTAATTTTAGGAATAACTTAAACTTCTTGAAGTAATTCTCAGAAATGGCATACTGTGTAGAAAACAGCAAATCTTAACAATGGCAGTAAATGGTTATCTAGTTAAAGAACCAGTATAAAATCCTAAAGGATTTAGACAAAGAATTTGCCAAAGGCAAATAATCAGGAAATACTACATTTAAGAGTGACAGAGACCTCTAAGAATGTCACTGTCTAACTTAAATTGACTTATGACCTAAACTGGCTTTCAGAAACATCAAGGACAACCTGAAAATGTTATGTAACTGAACAAGACAAGCAAGGAGAGGACAAAACCTCTGCCTGAAGACATTAATATAAAGGTGAAAGAATATTCATGGTTGTTTGTTTTTTTTTTTTTGGAGACTAAGTCTCGCTATTTTTGCCCATGGAACCGCCAGCTCTCATTGCCCAGGGTACCACTGACTCAAGCAATCCCCAGCCTCAGCTTCCCAGGTAGCTGGGATTACAGGCACATGCCACCACACCCAGCTGTATTTTTTTGGAACTAGGTCTTGCTACTGACCCCAGGCAGGACTCGAACCACAATCCCTGACCCCGGCCGCTTCATCGGCTGATGCTTAAAGGCACGAGCCACCGTGCCCAGCCCTCTTTCTTTTGTCAATAAAAATTATCTTAAAATGTTAGGAAGGGATATTGTTGAGGGAGTAACTTAAAATAGGGAAAGGGATTTGTAGCTGTCCTCAGCGAAGAGGGAGAGGACACCTTGAACTGTTTATTGACTTTAGTGATGTAAATACTCTCTGGCCAATTTCAAATTACTAACATAAAGTTGGAATGAGATACACTTGATTGTCTCCCAGTCAGAACCAGTTCTAGCAGATGACTTATTGAGTCAGAGGGATTACATTCCTAGTACTGAAAAAAAAAAAAAATTCGATGAAAAATATTCATAGCAGCCCAGGGATTTGGAGATGGGTCAGTGTTGTTCCAGTTGTTAAAAAGAGGAGGTGAATTCTGTAAATTTTCATGGAGTGACTCTGGGGTCCATGTAGAGCAAGATTCTAGAGAAGGTCACTAAAGGGACTTTTATGAATAATTATGAGAACAGTAATCATGAGTAACTTAGGTTCACTGAGTGAAAAACCATCCCTGACTCTATATTCAATGATTTCATTGTTTTCTTCAACTAGTCTGAAGGATTTTGAAAAATTGGTGAACATAATATCCACCAAATCTCGATTTTTAGCAAGTTAGAGGTTGCCTACAGATATTGACAAACTCTTGTCCTGATACTAAATCTGGCTTATTATTTGCTTTCTAAATCATTTTTTTGTAACACAGCCACAAGTTTACATGTCGACTGGCCCTGCTTTTGCACTGTAACAGCCGAATAACTGAAACAGAGTTTTAAAGGCACAGAAAGTTAAAAACATTTAATAGTTAGCCTTTTGTAAAATTTGTTTGACCCTGTTTTAATGGAGAAGATTGGATGATAGTAAAAATTGGGATTCATAACCATAATGATGCCCAGTGGAGCAGAATTCTGGGTTCTGCCCTTGCATGTCTTGTGCAGTGTTTTACTAACAACCATGTGAAAGAGGACTTTTCAGATCATCGTTGCAGTTCAAAAATCTTTGCATCTTCAGATGTCTTGCAAGGGTAAATCAAGTTCAAGCACATATACAACCAGATGAACGCAGTTACGGCATGAAAAATGTTTGAAGGGCACAATATTTCCATCAATGTAGAAAATACCAACAGAACAATAATAATAACAATAATAATGCTGGATCTAAATATTTGAAGATCTGTCATTTAGAAAAGAAATTAAATTAGTGTCTAAAGAGTACATGGAATTTATAACCAATCACATTTTCATTTATTGTAAGACTAGTTTACCCAGCAGAGTTTGGTCGGTTTGTTGTTCTTAATGGTGGTCACACATAAAACAAGAGACCTCTTAAGAATGCTATGGAATGGTTCATTCTAAGCTGTCTCACACACTCAGATTTGTAGTTCCCTGAATCTGATTTCTTATCAACATAATGAAAATAGAATTAAAGTTATTCTGTAATGTCAGATTCTTATGATATAGTTAGTAAATTCCTAAATTCTGAAGAGTAACTGAAACTACCTGTATCTAGATTGCTGGGTACAGTCATGTAAATGTCCCTTAAGTGCCACGGAAGCATTTCTCTCCAGCAAAAACAGATGTTTCTTCCTAATTTCATCAGTATCTGTGTCTTCACAGTAAATCAGCTATATTTGGAGCTAGGGAACTTCATTGTGAACCAGTCAATGGCAGCAGTAATGGAGTGACAAATGGAAATGACTTGGGGTCAGAGAAATTTTATAATAAATTAACAGCCCTATGTTATATAGACAGATCAAAAGACTTCTGGGATGCTCATTCAAGTGTAACTACCTACTACTGCAAGAGTGAATGAGGGAAAAGTTTGATAACTTTTTTTTTAATCTTAACAAGGGAAGCAAGAAAAAAAATACATGAAAACCAAGATGACAGGAATTGTGTCAATAATGTAAAACTGAGCAGGTCCCCAATGAGATTATCAGGTTATAGATATCATCTAATTATTAGATATTAAAAGGTGATAATATATATAGTAGTGGGATATTCAATGAATGAAAATTCATTTAGACAAAATCTCTCAGCTCCTTCACATTCTAATTTTAACATGCTACTTATGATCATATGGCTCTTTCCAGAAATGTCTAAAAAAAACAACCATCACATTTTTTCTTTGCTCTCTTTCAAAATTTATCCCCCTTATGTTGGAAAGCATTGTTAAATAAGAATAGTCAGTGTTAACTCAAAAGTGCCATGTACATTGCTAACTAATTTGTTTCTGTGGTAAATTTAGTAGAAGTCTGACAGCAAAATATATATTAATTGTCCAAAACTAATAAAAGACTGAAGAACACCTGTATGCACACAAATGTCACCAAAGACATGTGTGGTCTGTGTGGAAAGGCATCACTCCATAAGGTAATTTCGCTATAGCCCTGCCCTAACACAGTGATTATCTACCCTACAAGACCCAGTGCCCCTTTCTGATAATAGATATTTTCTGATATTATCTAGTTCTCCTGAAGTGAAGTTAATAACATAACCTGGATATATGTATAACTTCAATAATTAACATAATTTGCAAATATAAAAGAAGTTAAAATCAGCTTATATTAAAATATTACTTTCAATTTATAAGTACTCTGGCATGTAATTCCAGAAGATAATGAAATAGTTAAAGACACAAGTATATTTAGTTTTAAGAGAAGTAAAACTTACCCAGATACTATTGATACATTATTTTTGAAATACAAACTAAAGTAGTTTGAATACAAACTAAAGTGGGTGCATGTGTGTAGGTGTGCATATAAACTCAAGAATATAAACTATTTAATTATACACTGAAACAAATTGATTTACTGCTAACTCTAATTCACAATCTCCATTCCTTTAGTAATATGAATTTTCTAAAAATAACAAAGTTTTCTTCTGAAATTCAGAACAAAATAGGACAATCTTTCCTCCATTTACATAGTAGTTGCACTTCTCAGTATAGACTTATCCAGACAGTGGAATAGTATTCAACAATAAAAATTAATGTAGTACTGATACCTTATAACATTCATGAACCTTGAAAATATGCTAATAAAAGGAAACCAAATATTATAGTCTTAAATTGTGGGATTCTATTTGTGCTGTACAACACTGTGAGTAATCTAACAACTATTTAATTGTACATGGCTTTTAAATAGGGTGAGATTTATGGAATAATAATATCTCAAATTTTTAAAAATACTTATAAGATTTTGTATCTGTATTCAGTTCTGAACTCGAATCAACTATAAACAGGTACTTTCTTACATGAATGTTCAGTGGAATATTAATAATTCATTAGGGCAATAAGATGTCCTTGAGCGGAGATATCTCATGCATTTCAGGATCTATTTCTCCTTGCTTACCACAGAGCAATAGTAACTCACAATCCCTTTAACAAACAAGAAATCCCTGCACAAATTTCTGTATCACCCTTGAGGGTATGGTATTGCCCTTGTTGAGAACTACGATACTAATAGCATGCAAAAAGAATCAAGACATGTAAATATGTTGCACTGAAAGTCTCAGGATTTCCAAACTGAAAATTAACCACCACTCAGAGACTACTTCAAGTACTTTTCAAGTTCTGTCAGTCAGTTCTTCCACCTGCCTCTCTCACTCCATCTGATTTTTAAGACAGCAGTATAGAAAGCTATGGTCTGTGATCCAGGAATGATTTGCAGCTGTCTTTCTGTGTTTGTTTTTTTGTTCCTAAATACATAGTATTAAGAAGTGCAATAATATTTCTCAGAATTTTTAACAGCACACTGTTTCACTATCAATGAAATTCTCAAGCAGGGGGGTTCAACAAATACATAGTTCAATGGTGCTTTCAGGTAGACAGAGAAAACAGCAACAAAAAAAATAAACTTTCATGCTATGTAGGATATCTTTGTGTTTTTCAAAAAATTTCTTCTTCTAACTCGTTTTCCCATTAAAAACAATTGGTAAGAGGGCATTGAAAATTGGGGAGGACTTGAAATGTGACAGTGTGCAGAGTTGAAGCACTATCATGGACTGTTGGTACCCCACCAACAACAGCAAATAATATTTTCATGAATTGGTCCCTTTCAAGTATTAAAGGCTTAAAACCAGGATTTAAGTCAGTGATCCCTAAACCAAGTTTTGGCATACACAAAACGTCACTAATGGTTTCTAGAAAAGTCTAAAATTTTCAAAATACTTAATTTTTATTGGGAATTTTATTTTCAATAGAAAATACCTCCAGAGTAACTTAAAGAGATGACATTGTAGCTCTGCCTTCCTCAAAAGTACTGTCCAGGTTGCTGGTCACAGGCTGATATCACTGTGAGAATGCATTCAATAGTTTCCTGTGAGCCATTTTCACTGGTGGAAAGGGATTTGGATGAAACAATTATTCAGCTTAAACACCAACTATAGTCCCAAACGCCAACTATAGTCCCAAAGAGAGGAGAAAAGAGGGCATTTCTTCAAAACTATCATTTGCTTCCTAAACACTACAGAGCATTTTTAAATTCCTTTGTAGTATTAGAGACATTTCTTATGTTTTTGGATGATGTTCCATTTAGCCTTCTAACATAAGCACTGCAATTTCTACAACTGAAAATAAAATATTTTTTATCAAATGTTTTATTCTGAACAGAAAATTATCACTTTGAATGAAGCAAAATCTAACTTTCAAATTGACCATCTGGTATTTCGATTTCATTCAAGATTATATATATATATTTTTTTTTACTTAGATTTTTAAATATTTTTTTCTGATTGATACCTAGTTTTTAAAATAATTTATTGATATATACATATATTTCACATCATTGTAATCCTGTGGGTCACCCACCACCACCTCCCTTCCCTGGCTGCTCCAGCTGGTCACCCTCCACCCCCATGTGGGGAGAAAGGTACACTCTTACAGTGCTGGTGGGAATGTATACTAGTCCAGCCGCTATGGAAAGCAGTGTGGAGGACCCTCAAATTAATGAAAATGGAACTACCATTTGACCCAGCAATCAGTCTTCTATGAATCTACCCAATGGAAACCTCAATGTGGGTACAAAGTGACACCTGTGCTTGGATGTTTACTGCTGC
Source organism: Uropsilus gracilis (assembly GCA_004024945.1). Lineage (NCBI taxonomy): Eukaryota > Metazoa > Chordata > Mammalia > Eulipotyphla > Talpidae > Uropsilus > Uropsilus gracilis. The sequence continues at coordinate 3,218 of PVHY01002265.1, read as the reverse complement.
ACTATTTATAGATGCAAAGACATGGAAACAACCTAAATGTCTAAAGATTATATTTTAAAGGAATAATATATCTGGGTGTTATCAAGTATACCATTAGAGAAACTCAAACTAATATTCTATTGGAAATGGTCTTTCAATCCACAAAAAAGGTTGTCATAATGTTGTTTTTATAACTCTTGAGAAACAACAAGTTTTGGTGACATTTGAAGTGTGTGTGTGAGAGAGAGAGAGATGAATTTTAGCATTCTGTGAGTTTCAGGGTTTACTTAAAAAAACCTAATGTAAACATTTGATAAAAATTAATTTTTTAGTCCCTCTGTGTACCTTAAAACAGAGCCTAAGAACTGAACTTAGAACTGTTGACTTTAAAGCCAAAGTCCTCGAACATATCTGAGGGTTTCTAGGTTCATTCTTTGTTCAATCCAAGACATTTTTTCTTCTTTTTATTTTTAAACTTTTTAATTTTATTATGTAAATTTCAAACATTAACAAAATTAGATAGATTAGTATAATGAAACCAAGTTTACCCATCACCTACCTTTAGCAAATACTGCTGTATGATATCCTCATTCCCAATTACTCATTAAGCCTCAGATTATTTTAAAGCAAATTGTATCATCTTTTCTGTAAATATAACTATAAGAGATAATTTATTTTAGAAAACATAATCACAATATGATTACCAAAGATAATGAACAACTAATAGCTCATTAATATTGAATATAAAGTTAGTGATATTCGTGCTACACCATCTTCTATTTTTTCAGTAAATTATTTCAGTCAAGATTCAATGAGTTCCATACATTCTAGTTAACAGATCTCCTAAGTCTCTTTTAATTTATAGGTTTCCTTTCCTTTTTGAAGAGATTTTTTATATTCTGTATTGAAACTTGAATTGTTCCCACTTCAGTAAATCTAAATGTACTAAGATCTTGCCGGTGACTATTTTTTCCAGTTTTATTGAGAAATATTCAACATTCAACAATGTCAAGATATATAGCATAATTATTTGGTTTACAAATACTGTGAAATAATTACAATAGTTTCAACTTATGTCTGTCTTCGCATGTAAATACAATAAGAAAGAATTGAAAAGGAAGAAAATTTTCTTCTTGTGAAAATGCTTGAGACTATTTGTTTCATCGAAATAGAATCCCAGAAGTGGAATTTCTGCATCATATGATGCTTCTAGTTTTAATTTTTCTTGTATCTTCCATATTGTTTTCCATAGTGGTTTAACCAGTTTATAATACCCTCAACAGTTGTCAGGGACATTAAAGAGCAAACCATACTTTCTTAACTTTCTTATAGATCATACAGCAACATTGTATTAGTCACCATGGTGTACATTGTCAACCTTATAACTGAAAGTTTTTACCTTTTGTTCTCCTTCCTCTGATTCTCTTTCCTCATACACCTCCACCTCTGACAACTGCCTCTGATCTCTTAGTTCATTTTTTTAATTTTGTTAAAGATTCTACAAGTGAGTTCATGCAGAATTTCTTCCTCTGACTTACTTCACTTAGCATAATGTCTTCATGTCCCATGCATATGGTCACAAGTGATAGAATTTCATTTGTTCATATTTGTTTCATATGTTCATTCACCAGTGGACACTTAGGTTGCCTTCATGTTTTAGCTACTGTAAGTAATGCTCTAGTAAACATGGGAGTGCAGATATCTTTTCAGTTAGTGTTTTTGTTTCCTTTGGATAGAATGCCAGAAGTGGAGTTTCTGCATCGGATGGTACTTCTAATTTTAATTTTCTTGTATCTTCCATCTTGTTTTCTGTACTGTTTTTTACCATTTATAATCCCCTCAACAGTTGTCAGGGACGTTTAACAGCAAACCAGAGGGGAAAAAATAGCAGGAATTCCTGAGTAGTAAATTAACTACTACTTTCCTTTGTAGAGTGCTTTCTGAAGTACCAACACTCTTACACTCTTTGGGCTCATACAGAGTCACAGTGATTTTGGACATGAGCTTTCAGACAATAGATACTGATGTCTTTGTTGAGTAGAAGAGGACACAGCCCAGATTAATGAAGCAACATACCCAGAAGACTTTGGAAACATGAATATGACATATGTGCTGCTGTAACAAAATAACAGACCCAATGACTTAAGTAACAAAAATTTATTTTCATAATTCTAGAAGCTGGAAATTTCAAGATTTGAGTACTAGCTGATTTGATTCCAAATAACTATTCCTGCTTATAGATGACAACCCTCTCACTGCAGTGAAGATTGAGCTCTCTGTTATCCCTTCTTTCCATATATTATAATAGCTTATATAATATTATCTTAAGATATTATACTATTATAATATCTTATAAACTCAGTCATCCCTGATAGGCCTATCTCCAAATGCAGTCACAGAGGGGCTTAAGTTTTAAAGACATGAATTTTGGATGAATACATTTCAGTTTATACCAGAAGCCATGTCAAGTTTGACTTTAAGATTAGAGAAGATGAGGTGTTGTTCCCAGCCTTCCTGGTTGCTTGATTGAGAGGATAAACAGCTCCACATTTTCCCATTTTCCTGTTTTATCTTGGAGAAACAGAGCGTTACATTAATTGACTTGTCTTATTAATTCAATAAGTTGCTTCCAGGATGAAATGCTTAGCTACACTTGCTTGTTTGGGGCCCTTTTTGGTTGTTGGAAGAAAGCTCAAGGCTCAAACCTCTCTGCTATTTTTCAGTCACTAAAAATTGTTACGCACTGGCGACGATGTGCCTTGTCTGGAATTACACTAAACAGTTTCTCATTATATTATAATTTAATTCATTTATAGTATGATAAGAAAAATGTTTTGTATTTCACATATTGTGGGGAGGTTTTGCTCATAGAGAGTTAATACTGTGTTTTAGTGTTTATTTTAAAAACCCTTCAACTTTGGTTAAAGTCAAAAAACACTTTCATGTGACAGGGTAATGTCAACCTAAAATAGTGAAACATGAACATCATTTAAATGCTGGAAATAAAAGTAGGAAATCAACTAAGTAAAAAATGGAAACATTGTATAAACATATATGTAAAAACCTTGGTATTGAATCACCACATGGTACACTTTAAAGTTACCTAATATGTCCATTATATATCAACAAAGCTTAAAAGATATACTTAAGAGATTAAAATGTTCTAGGAATTCAACCATTTTAAAAAAATTTTATGAAAGTGACATTGGCTTGTGATAGTATATCAGATTCAGGAGTAT